>CAUYPK010068573.1:0-27857 GCA_963574355.1 Loris lydekkerianus
AATTGGGCTGCAATAAACATTCTGGTACAGATGTCTTTGTTATATTGTGACTTTTGGTCTTCTGGGTATAGACCTAGTAAAGGAATTATAGGATCGAATGGCAGGTCTATTTTTAGGTCTCTAAGTATTCTCCAAACATCCTTCCAGAAGGAACGTATTAGTGGGCATGCCCACCAGCAGTGTAGAAGTGTGCCCTATTTTCAAGGAATCTTATAATAAAAACCTCCAAAAAGTAATACCATGCTCTTAATTTATTCATACATTTGCATACTTTGTTCTGAAAGGTAAAAGTAAAAATTTGTCAAGAAATCTCAACCGCAGTTAGATCTTGCCTTCTTTTGGTAAAGAAACATTTGATACAATAGAACATCTATAGAAGAAATGGTGAAAGATAAGTTTTAATCAGGACTAAAAATTTGTTGAGTTATTTTTCCTCTTCTAACCTTAACTTTCGTATTCAGGCTTCAGGAGAAGTTTCAGCACAACTTCTGCTTCTTCCCAAAAAGAGATTAACAGAAGAAATGCTTTTGCCAAGTGAGTATTAAGAAGATTTAGAAAAACACCTTTCAAGATGAACATGATGAGATTCTGTGAAGGAAGAAAAATGGAGTTTGTATCTTTTATAATACATTGCCTGGTAGAATTTTAACACTTGGGCGAGAAGGTGTGATGAGTGGATTGAGAAGAGCTCTTCCTCCCTCCTTTGCAAGCTCGATTAAAAATGTCACCAGGTACTAAAAATAGTACACCGCATACATTTTTCTCTCCAGAGGCTAGTATTGCTAATAAAAGTTGGAGGAATTTATATTTTGTGTTTTCATTGAGTAGGGTGGATTCATGTTAAACTCTGTTATCTTAAACTATCTGAGATTGGGTTTCATATAATAGTATCAGCAATACATGAAAGAAATGTAAGGTGCATTTGCATAAAGGAATCTTACAATTATTTTTTAAAGTGCTCCCATTCCCTCTTATAGACTGTGTTGCTCAAAAAGCTTTGTATGTTTGTAGAGGGAATTACCCTGTGTTTTTTTCCCATTTATTTTTACCTCTCCTAGACCTTCTTCACTGCCCCTAATAGTTTTCTGAAACTTTTTGAAAATTTTTTTACTTTTAGAGGAATATGAGGCTCTTTTAGATTGATTGTATTAAGAGTTTTTTTTTTTTTTTTTTTTAATATTGCCGGTCAATCTAGCCATAACACCCTGGGGTAAAACACAGGTGAGCAGGAGCAGGGAACTGCATATACTTGCTTATAAGTAGTGGGTGGGTAGAAGCTGCTAGAAATTAGAGCCCAAGGGTGAGTATTTGCTGTCCAGCTGAGCATGGGCAGGTAATTTAGTCTGGCACGAAGCTGTAAGAAGGCTTCACCAAGCTCTGAAATGTCACGTGAGAACCCAGGCTCTTCCTCAGGGACTGCTGCAGGAGTGTCCAGCTGTGGCCCGTGGCTGGCTATTAATGCTTATCTGTGGTGGAAGATATTATGGACATTATGCACAGATGTTTTTTGGCTCATCAGTGTATTTATGTGTGGCCCGAGACAATGCTTAGGTAATGTTCATAGCCAGCCTCAGGCAGTGAATGGATGGACGAGTTGGGTAGGGCTCTTTTTCTTCCCTCCTCAAAACCATCACCAAGTTTGAGAATTTTGAAATTGATCTCCTCTGGTGAGTAGCTGAGTTTAAGGGCAGTCACTTTATACCCCAGTACATTGAAGATATTCAGGGGTTCTTAGGTAGAATGGCAGAGATTGCTAAGGAGAAACTACCGGAATACAGAGGATTCTGAAGGGGGAGAGAGATCAAAATCAGTGTCGAGACTCTGGTGAGTGGAAGCGTGTGATTCAGAGAATCAGGAAGGAGAAGAAAAATCTGAACCGTGGGAATCCTACAGCAGGCGTGAGGATGTGAAGACCATCTGTTGGCTGGAGGAGGAAATGTCAGCACTTATTATTTTTTTTTTTCTATGAAAATAAAAAAGTTAAGCTTTACTGATATTTATACTAAACTAATGTAAGATTGACAGTGGTGCCTTCTTTTTTAAAACAATAAATAAATATATTTTATTGAGGACATATAATTGATTTTTAACATTATACATTTGTATGTGACCAAAATATTTGGTGATCACTGTTCTCAGGAACAAAAGAAAGACTTTGAGGTGCCTGGCAGGTGCTAGGATACCTGTCCCTGTTCTTAGGGGCAGCGATGGGGCACTGACTGGGTGACCCCCTCTGCTGTGGGGACAGAATTGACACCGTGCTGTGCTGTCGCTAATCTGGAAGCATGGTGTATCCTGAAGACACTGTGTTGAGCAAGTGAGTTTCTCGAGCTTTACCAAACACTGTACCTACCATTTTCTGACTTATTTATATGGAGATAAATGATACTTCCAGAAGAAACATGGAAAACATAGTCAAAGATGATGAAAATTCCTGGGGGGATGAAGGACCTGGGGGCAAAGGACATGTTTGCCCATGTGAGTGAAAGAGAAGTAGGGATAGGGTAGGAACACCCACCATGTCATTTTTGGGACAGGACAGGAGTCTTCTAGATAGGTGTTGACTTGGTAGCAATTAATGCATTTTATTCATGGGGGGAAAAAAGCCAGAATGGGAAATTGAAGCAGTTCTTTGTGTCATCTGAATTCTATGAAAGTCCAATGCCAAGAATGGGAGCAGTTAAATGAGCTTGAGATTTTAACAGGCATCGCAAAGACCTGATGGGTGTAAGGCACCCGTGCTCTGTCACACTGTGCACATCCAGCTGTGAGCTACTTCTCATCCCCAGGTCACCACCTTCCATCAGGCCCTCTCACGAGCATCTCTGCTAATCCAAATAGTGAATTTACTGTGTAAATATTGGAAAAGCTTTCAAAGCCTTCGTTGGGTGCCGTCTGTAGATGCAGGCCATTGGCACGCTGTGGTCAGTCTAAATTTGAATGCCTTGAGGCAGAGCCCATGTAATCCAGTTTGCCACAGGCTCCCTCTTTTCACATCAGATGTTGCGTTTTCTGCCTGTCTCTGAGTCCCTGACTCAGGGTGAGGTCCAGAAACCACCCACAGCACAGGAGGCTTCTCCTGACGTTCTCCCTTGGTAGCACTGTCACGAGTCCCTGCCCTTCTCCAAGCTCTGTGCTTTTCAAAAACATAAATAGTATAGCAGGTATATTTTGTTCACATGACAACCTCTGCTTTCCCTTTCTGTCTGCTTTTCTCTCAAGTTAGCTCAAGTGCCACTTCCCGGCTGCAGTGTCTTCCCTGAATTCCTTCCCTCTGTTGTGCTCATTTTGCAGCTTGCACGGCCCTCTTGTTAGTATTTACAGCATTTTACTGATTATTGTGTACGGATTCTGAGGGCCCAGCCCCTTGCTGCTGTCTCATAGGTGGCCACTGGATGTTTTGAATGAGTAAAGGTCATGTTCGAGCGTGCTGTGGTTCCGCAGTTCTCAGTTTTCTGTGCTTTCCAGCTTTGATGTAACTTGAACCAAGTTGATCTCTCTTATTAGCAAGTGTTTATCCAAACCATTGATTTTTGGCTTAGATATTGAATTCATTTATTATTGCCTCCTCCTTTCTTTAAAAACCGTTTTTGATTGTGTACGTTGATTGTATAATACTTAAAAAAATTAAGAAAAACCAAGTACAGGTAAAGATCATCTGTAATTTTGTTACCTAGATGCCATTATTGCTGTTAGCCGTTTGGTATCTGCTTTTGGCACGTGACCCGTATGTCTGAATTTTTACACAGAGTTGGAGCAATCATATTCTATCATGCCCTTTTGGAAGCTTTTCCTCTTACTGTGTGGCGTGTATATTCCCCTATTCTTTAATAGCTTTCCTCAGCATGCCTTTCATGATGTTTTCAAAGGCTGTACTAGGATATGGAAACATTTTTATGGCACAATAATAAATGAAAAAAGTCATGATTTGGTAATAGATGCCGCACTTTTAAACATGTATCTGTCTTCCCCCTCCCTTACTCTTTGCCCCCAAGTCCTCCCCATCTCTCTCTATATCAGTGAGATCAGATAAATACCCAGCTTAGTTTTCTTCTGTTGTTCCCGCCCCCCACCCTCCCATGTATGTGTTAGCTCTTTAATCAATTTGGAATTTTTTTGATAAATTATTTTCTCTCAAACAAATTTTTACAACATCACTAATTCTGCATTCACTCCTTTCTCACTGCTTTGAAGTTTTACTTTTTATCACATATAAAATAATATTTGTATTTTTCATTTTTCCCAACCTGTCTTTTAATGACATCTCTGGGTCATTTAAAAGTAAATTCTTGGCCAGGCGTGGTGGCTCACACCTATAATCCTAGTACTCTATCTAGGAAGCCAAAGGGGGTGGATTGCTTGAGCACAGAAGTTTGAGACCAGCCTGAGCAAGAGCAGGTCTCTACTAAAAAATAGAAAATAAGGCTGGGCACAGTGGCTCATGCCTGTAATCCTAGCACTTGGGAGGCTGAGGCAGGTGATTGCCTAAGCTCACGGGTTTGAGACCAGCCTGAGCCAAAGTGAGACCTCATCTCTAAAATATAGCTGGACATTATGGCCGGTGCCTGTAGTCCCAGCTACTTAGGAGGCCGAAGCAAGAGGATCACTTGAGCCCAGGAGTTTGAGGTTGCTGTGAGCTATGATGCCATGGCACTCTACCGAGGGTGACAAAGCAAGACTCTGTCTCAATAAATAAATAAATAAATAAATAAATAATATAAAAAACAGAAAATAGAAAAAATGAGGCAAGAGTATTGGTCGGGCCCAGGAGTTTGAGATTGCTGTGAGCTATGATGCCACAGTATTCTACAACAGAATAAGACTCTTGTCTTAAAAAAAAATAATAAAAATAAATAAATAAAAAAGTAAATTCTTGTGCCAGAGCCACATTGTTTTAAGTATTGTAACTTTATAATTTATGATAATGGTAGTGCTTTATTTTTCAGCCTTTTCTTTATTACTGATGCCCATCATGGTTATGATTGAGAGCTTGGTCTTTGTGATTGGGCAGCCTTGGGTCTGAGCGTTTTCCCTGCTCTTCCCACCTCTCTGATCTCGGGCACATAGCTTTATTTTTGTGAGCCTCAGATTCCTCCTCTGTTATAAGAAGATCATAATCCCTCCTTCACTGATTTGGGTGGGGTTGAGTGACAAAACGTATGTGAAGTGTTAGGCACATAGTAAGTGCTCAGGAAATGATAGATATTGTCATTATTTATATGAAAATCACCGTAGTTTTGTCAGGTTGCAGAAAATATCCATTGGGGTAAATTTGAGAATTTGCATACCTACATTCCTGTCTAGGAACAGAGCTCTTTCAATTTTTTGCATGTTCTTCAGTAAAGATTTATAGTTTTTCTTATAAGTATTACATATTGCTTTGTGAAATTTATTGTATTTGTGCATCTGACCTGCAAATAATTATTTTAAAATATTTTTTATTCAGAGTTCTAAATTTAAACTGGCTCGGCACCTGTAGCACAATGTTTATAGCGCCAGCCACATACACTGAGGCTGGCAGGTTCGAACCTGGTCCCGGCCAGCTAAACAACAATGACAAATGCAACAAAAAATAGCCAGGCATTGTGGTGGGTGCCTATAGTCCCAGCTGCTTGGAAGGCTGAGGCAAGAGAATTGCTTAAGTCCAAGAGTTTGAGGTTGCTGTGAACTGTGATGGCACAGCACTCTACTGAGGGTGACATAGGAAGACTCTGTCTCAAGAAAAAGAAAGAAAGAACTCTATCACTTTGCAAATGTGGATTAGGATAAATTTCTGGGCCTCAGTTTTCCTATCCATAAAATTAGAGTCCTCTCTTTTTCTTATAGGGTGGTTAGTAGGAGCAAATGGGACATGTGTGTATTTTAAAAATACAGAAAGTAAAATGTAAAATAAGTAGGCCTACAATTCTGTTCATATTAAGACTGCACGCTGTTTTGGTAACACGTTGAAGGGTACCTTTGGCAGAGAGGTGGCATGGGATGGAGGGTGGAAGACTCCACCTAGCCTTGGTCATTTCTGGATAGCCTTTATGGAAGGTCTGAGGACAAGAAGTTGCTGGTATTGTTTCTACTGTGGGTGGATAGCAGGGTGAGATCCATTCAGTTGCCAGTGGAGGAAGCTGTATGACAGCTCTATGACAGGCCTGAGGCTTTGGACGAGTTTATTGGTGAGTCTTAAGCTGTTTTGTCATGATGTCAGTTTGGTGGTAGGAGCTAGGAGGCATCTCTTGCACATTATAAGTAATTATATGTTGTAGGGAAAAGGAAAGGAATTCTGCTCAAGGCAATGCAGACTCTTTTACATGTTAGTGGCGGGGAAGGTGCTAAATTTTTTAAGTGTAACTAGAGTTCATACATAGAAGACATATATATATATATTATATGTATTTGTATATATATATATATATATATATAAAATACACACACATGCATATATATACATGCACACACATATATATAAATATATTTTCCAAAGTTGCAGATTGACAATTTTTTAAATTTGCTTTCCCTTGGAGAGATATTTTAAAAATAAACATTTTAATTTACCACAGCAAAATACCAGTTTCTTTTCTTTTTACCTCATTTGATAATACTGATAGCAATTAAATAGGTATATGTTTTCTGATTACTATTAATATTTTACTGAAAGCATATATATTTATGTATATATATTATATATATTTATAAATTGCAAGCAAAATCTTAAATCCAGATTAGGTATAGTATTAAAATAACCAAAACCTTTTTTAATGTTAAAAGTGCAATTGACTCTTCAACAACACAGGGGTTAAGGGTGCCAACCCTCACCCCCATACAGTCAAAAATCCACATGTAACTTTTGATTCCCCCAAACTTAACTACTAATAGCCTGTTGACTATAAGTCTTACTGGTAATTTGGACAGCTAATTAACACATATATTGTATGTTATATGTATTGCATACTGTTTGATTATAACACAGTAAGCTAGAGAAAAGAAAACGTTAATTAAGAAAATCATAAGAGAAAATTTACCATTCATTAAACGGAATTGGATCACATGAAGTCTTCATCTTCATCTACGTTTCGAGGAGGTTGAGGAGGAAGAGGAAGAGGAGAAATTGGCCTTGTTGCCCCAGGGGTGGCAGATACAGAAGAAAATCCACAGATAAGTGGCCCTGTACAGTTCAAACCTGTATTAAAGAGGAACTGTATTTTCTGATAACTGCTATTTAAAATTAAAAAAAAGAAAAAAAAAGTGACCATGAAGTATTTTCTTATGGGAATTAAAATAATGAATTCTGCATTTAGCAGGGGGAATGAATATAATAAATTGCATTATTTGGCTTTCACACTGAAGAGTTTTTCTCCTTCCCTCCTGAACAGATCGAAAGCTGCTTTGCGTCGCAGCTGGAGCAGCACTCCCACCGCAGGTGGCTCTGAAGGGGGCGTGAGGCTGCACGAGGGGTCCCAGGTCCTGCTCACGAGCTCTAATGAGATGGGTACTGTTAGGTACGTGGGTCCCACTGACTTTGCCTCAGGTATCTGGCTTGGACTTGAGCTCCGAAGCGCCAAGGGGAGAAATGATGGAGCAGTGGGTGATAAACGCTATTTCACCTGCAAGCCAAACCACGGAGTGTTAGTTAGACCAAGCAGAGTGACCTACCGGGGAATTAACGGGTCAAAGCTTGTGGATGAGAATTGCTGAGTTGAACTCCTAAAATACCGAATGAGCTCTAATATACACACACATATACATGCGGTTTTAATAAAGAGTCCATGGCAAATGGTTTACTTAGGCATTATTTAAATTTTAAAAATAAAGTATCTTGATAAAAACCATTGCAACAATTCAGAAAGAGTCCCTTAAAAAGCCACAAGTATGAACTCTGTGAAATCATAATTCTTTTAAAACAATTTCAAAATAAATACTTTTTTTTTTTTTGGCTGGGGCTGGGTCTAAACCGGCCTCCTCCAGCATATGGGGCCGGCGCCCTACTCCTTTGAGCCACAGGCGCCACCCATAAATACTTTTTAAAACTTTAAGTCCCAAGAGAATTCTGGGGCTCAGGAAAAAATGTGCCATTAGGTGACCAACGGATGCATTACTTGTTATGTTTCATTTTTTGCTCATAATACTGGATTTTTCTTAGTGCCATGATTGTGATGGTTTTCACTAGCTTTGGTTAACATACAATGTTCACATGACCTTTTCTGTCAAGCAGTTTTGGAGGTTTTCTTTCTGTGCTTTGTAACTAATAAGTACAATGAGAATACACGTAGTGTATTTTTTATATTTTTTGGTAATTTTTTTGCCTGTTTAGAAACACCTTATCTAAAGGACATGTTAGAACTTTAGAGCCAGGAGGGGTCTCGGTGCCTCTCAAGTGCTGCCTGTCTCCTGTTGCCAATAGTGAAAGGGAAGTCTGTCTCACCCAGGCTCACTAACTGGTTGGTGAACACAGCTCAGTAGGAGCACGTGGGTCTACTGACTTGGGGCTGAGTGTTCTTTCCTCTGTACCAAGTGTGTAATCTCCGATTTTTCTTCTGCTGCTCCATGATTAAGGTTTATGAATTGAAGTCATAATTAGAATTTTTTGCACCAAGTTATTTAACTTCCTTATTGGATATATTTGTAACACACATGAAGCACTTTTAAGACATGATGCACTTTTTTTATTTGTGGAAAATTTGCCATCCTTTCCTCTTGCAATATGAAAAACGTTTTGAAAAATGTATTTAACAGAAGAGAGCAGATTAAGGTTTGTTAGGAAGGATATATTTGCTATTCATTTAAATGTTTATGATTTCTGGATTTTTCTGTCTTATTACTCATCAGACTGGTGTGTTTGCTGTGTTTGCTGTTTTTCTGTTTCCATTTGTTGCAGAGTCCAGCCTATTAGACAGCTCTAGATTGCATCATGTTTTCATTTTCCTTCCTGTGCACATGTTAAACTAAGCTTCAGATTAGAGTTATGTAATAATGTAAAATGTCCGTATTGTGGATGTGTGTTGAAGTCTTGTCCAGTATGTGTAAAGATTTATCTTTTATTGTAAATATTTAGACTTTAAACTACCACAGAAATATTGGAGCAGACATAAAAAAAAAAAAAAGAAATATTGGAGCAATTTGCTTTATAAGATTAAAAGTATCCTTCGGACTGGAGCTTGTTTTGTGCTTAGAAATAATATGTTGAACTATTTTGCAATATACTATTTTAAATCTAAATTCTGTCACTTTGCTGCCTTTTAAAAATAGTGTGGGTATTTCAAATATCGCTAGAGCTATTTTCCTAAAATACATTTGCAAAATAAGGCTGCTATATATTATTTTTTATTGATTGAAGAAAATAAATGTACTGCAATTCAAAAGTAAACTTATTTTATTATACAGATTATTTGGTTAGAACTCTATTTATACTTTAACCTTACAGAAATCCATTATTGCACCAAACTTGGATATCCATAATTTGTCCTGTTAAATATAGAACACTGTAAGTTAGAAACAAGAGTGCCCATACTGAATTTATTTTTGAAGTCAAAGAACCAATTGTTCTCTTTGTATTTAGATTAGGATTATTTGATCCATATAACGTGTATGTTTATGTATACTATGGACATACAAATGAAGTGTTTTTGTTTTGCTTATTAAATGCCATTTAAAGTTCACTTTTTGAGCATTAATAAAAAGGGAATCTGTTTGGTTTTGGAATGATATCTTGTCTTTTACCCCATCTGCAACTCTCCTTTTCTTGGTAACTCAGGGTACATATGCTTTGAATTTTTTCCACCTCATAGTAATAATAGCTTGGATTTGTCCTATCCCTAGAAAAAGTCTTAAAAATGTATCATAAGTTTTATCCAACAAGTAAAGTTGTGCATTTAGCCACACTCCTACTCGTATTCTTTTGATGAACAGAGTCATTTAAGAAAAGAATGTGCAGTGGGGCATGGTGGCTCACGCCTGTACTCCTAGCACGCTGGGAGGCTGAAGCAGGTGGATTGCCTGAGCTCAGGAGTTTGAGACCAGCCTGAGCAAAAGGAGACCTTGTCTCTATTGAAAATAGAAAAGAGAGAAAAAACAACAACAAACAAAATTAGCTGGTCATCGTGGTGGGCACCTGTAGTCCCAGCTACTCTGGAGGCTGAGGCAAGAGTATGTCTTGAGCCTAGGAGTTTGAGGTTGTTGTGATGACGCCACTGCACTCTACCCAGGGCACAGAGTGAGACCCTGTCTGAAAAAAGAAAAAGAAAAAGAAAAGAATGTATTTCTCCAGTTCCAAATCACTTAGCTTTCTCTTTCAAAGTTTTTTTCATTTTCTTATTTAGGGTAGGATGGAACTCTTTGACTTTAGATAAAAAGAAAAAAATACGAAATGTTACCTGCCTTTTACTAAAAGACTTTGTTTTTATATTGTGAGCAATTGGGGGGGGGGCGTATTTTAAATTGTGGAAAATGTTCAGATGCAGGTTTTTACTGAATATGAGTGGTGACGTTGTAATCTTGGTACGGGTCCCTGGCACCCTCCTCCCAGAGCTTCCCTTCCTTCCTCTCTGGTGTTTTATTTTCACTAGCCTTTGGTCATGCTACGTTTTTGCTTAGTGTTTCTCTCTGTCACCAGATTGAGGGGTGGGTTTCTGGCTGCATATTCCCAACTCCTAAATAATACTTGGCACCTAGTACATGTTGGTTGAGTGAATGAGGCCATAAAAGCCACAGGTTATTGAAAACATAGATACTATCTAGCTAGCTTAGGATAGGTGGCCTTGAGAGGACAGAATAGGTCAAGTCCACTAGATAGGGAAAGGACGATGAGGAGGAGGAGGAGGACTAGAAGGCCAGACCCCAGCTTGCCCTTGATGGGTGATAGAGAAGAGTTAAGGTGTCAAGGGGCACAGGAGTCAGGCACTTGGGGAAGGTATGATAGGGCCAAAGCTCCCTTTCTGTGTTGCCAGGGGCTAACTTTGAATGCCTGTTTTAATATGATGACAATTTAGAGAACATGGTAATATGTGTTGTCTAATATAGTGAGAATATACTGGATCCTACCCAGGTGAATATTTTTATTTCAGAGTTTTATTGAGGCTATTTATTTAGAATGTGTAATAATATTATTTAAACCGTGTTGACCAATGGCTAGAAACCTAATGTGCTAAAAATCAATCTTAACTAAGAAATAGATCTAGTAGTTTTAGCTATTAACTGGATATTTGTTATTTAAATGATTGAGTCAGAGACATATAATATGTACCGTGTATTACCACATTGTAAGCAAATAGAATTTTTAATTTTTCTTCATGCTGTTTGTTTGTTTACTATACTTGTTTATAATACAATACAGTAGCTAATACAAAATTCATGATAATGTATATTTTTAATAATTGCTTAGTAATACCCCTAGGTACATGGGCCCTTATTTATAAATAATGTCACATAAGCTGTTGGATGTACAGCAGATTTCCTAGTGATCCTTGTATAAAGGGCGAACAGAGATTTTATCTACCAAGATTTTTGCTAATGCTCTTTTTTACAGGATGAAAAAAGAAGTATAAATAGGATGGACAAGCATGTGTTGCTGACAGAGCACAATTTTACCGTGTATGGTAGAAATGAAACTTTCTGGTTTACAGCTCTCTCTGAGAACAGCTTGAGGAGAAGGGGAATCTTCTGTTCTCTTGTTAGAATGTCCTCCAAGGAATAGAATTTTCGTAATTATGAATCAGCAGCCATTTCACATCAATGATATCTTTCAAACAGAGAAATGTGGTGGTCGTGGTGGGCTGAGGGGGCGGCAGGGTGAAGATATTTCAGGTGTTTAAATGGAGGCTGTTAGCTTAGAATATAACCTGTTCCCAGGGTTCACTGGGGCCTATTTAAAAAATGCTCATAAATGCTAATGAACCCCAACATGTGAGTTTATGCTGCTGTATTTACACACGCGCGCGCACCCACAAATCTCTTTGTCAGGAGGCGTTTGGTCTCAGGATTGGATAGTCAGAGTTTTTTTCAATTGATTAAATAAGATGAATTAGGGAGTTTCAGAAATCTGTACCCTGTACTGGACCTAAATTTTAGGCATTTCTAAAGCATAGGAGTATCCAAATGCTGCGTCTTCCTTGACCTGTGTCAATCTTACAGAGGTTCTTCCAATTGCAGCCTTAATAGCGCCCTTTACTTGAAGTAGGCTTCAGATAATTACTGAAGATTGAACTAATTACTACTTTTCACATATCAAATCAAATTAGGCTGACATGAAATGAATCATGTTAAAATTATACGTACAGCTATAAGCCGTTTAAAAAACCTTCTTTTTCCTCTATCAGCTTACAACTCAGTCAACAGTGGTAATGACTTTGGCTGCCCCGGCAGCCTCTTGTTCTGAAGGATAGGTGTTTCTGTCTAATGTCTTTGGAAAAAATATCCTAAAATGGATTTTTAAATGAATTTCAGCAGTCATAAAATGTCTCACCTTGATGGTAGGGAAAGTGGATTTAGCATTATAGACATCACAGAGCATTACAGAACAGAAGAGTAAAGAAATTACAGTCACCTTTACTGAACATGCTAATAAAAATGATTACTAGTAAGAATTCCAATAGATTATAGATATCAGTTTAAAATAGTATGATTTTTTTTTCAAGTGGTCTTTTCTCTTTCTTGAAAGGAATAGAGCCTGGGGAATTAAGAAATGACATGAGCTTCTTGAGGCCTCAGTTCACACTCCCTGGTGGGTGGTGGAGGAAAATCCAGTGTAACGTAAAAGTCTTAACAGTAATCAAGTAAATGAGGCGAATGCTATATTAATT
Organism: Loris lydekkerianus; assembly: GCA_963574355.1. NCBI lineage: Eukaryota > Metazoa > Chordata > Mammalia > Primates > Lorisidae > Loris > Loris lydekkerianus. The sequence goes on from CAUYPK010068573.1 coordinate 12,786, forward strand.
AGTTTGATGTAAGCACTCCAAATTGTATAGAAAATCAACACATCGTACCCCACATATGCATAAATGTGTTCATGATGTGTATGTATATGACTTAATTAAAAACAAAATCCAGTATAATGTCAGCTTTCACTTTTTATCCTTTATAAAACATTACCAGCTGCTTCCTGGTACATACATGAGGAAAAATAATTTCTGCCTTCAGAATTTATTTCTCCTGAGAACTCTGAAATATATGAATATTACTTTGAGAATAATGCAAAAAATATTTAAATCGTTTTTTTCCCTCAACTATTAGATGCAGTAAAATGTAGCCAGTTAGCCTCTGGGCTTCCCAGTTCTGTATTGGAGGGATGTTTGAATTGGCTATTTTTTTGGATTTCCTGTTTCTAGATATACTATGAAGCTTTATTATTCACAGCATGTTTCCAAAAATTGCCACCTGATGGCAGTGGGTAACTCTATAAACCTGAAAAGAGGGATTCTGTCTGTCTCCTATGGTGACTGGGAGAGAGGACTCCTGTTCTTCATGAATTCCCTGCCATAATGGCACTTGGATGAGCTTGTGGAGGAACACCTGCGTCCACGGACACCTGGTCCCCAATGTAAACACCTGGCTCACTCCGGGCTTCGCTACCTCAATTAGGGAATGGGCACTGAGATGTATAAACTGACCACCGGCGGCAGGCGCATCAGAGACACGGTCACATAGTGGGTGTGGCAATAGAGAACTTTTACGATTTTACTTTGCTAACAAGGCTGCCATTACAGCAAACAAGAGAGAAGCAAGTGGTGTGACGCTGAAGGAATGGAGGTCACTAAACAGACCCGGCTCTCCGGGTCCTGTGGGCTTCGCTTTGTTCAGGAAGCTACCTCTGATAAACCTCGTTTTGCTATGGTAAGGATTTTGTGATTTGTTAAGGGGATCTTTGAATAAACAGAGGACTGATAACTAAACTTTCTGGTCTACTTATGTATAAAGATTACCTACACTTGGTCCCAGAGTTGAGGTCACGCGCGCCCCCCCAACCCTCCCCCGTCATGTTGCACTCATTATGGGCTGGGTGTTGGGGCTTACCTCACACAGGTGAAGTTTTACAGAATCACACACTCCAGGGTTGGAAGGGGCCTTTGAGAACACACCTTAATTTTTTTCAATGACAAAATGCGAGTTTCAGTTGCTGGAGTCACTTAGTGGTGACTACAGTCTGGTCACTTAGTAATTGCAGTCTGGTCCCAGGTCTCTTGCCTCCTGCCCACTCTACTTGCTGTTTTCTCAAGTAATTGGTGAGTGCTAAATCATCCAAGATGATATAACCATCTGAAATTTTATTAATCACATGCTATCCATCTATATCCTCTCTTAAAGATGTAGATATTCTAGGGAGAATTACTACCCTATTTGCTAAGGCTTAGCTAAGTGAGTGAGTTTAGTAAGACTGCTGTCAACTGGTACCAGCTGAAATGAGCCATTAGTGATGGAGGGGAATGGGGGGGTGATTGCTCACAGGAAGGCCACAGGCCTTAGGAGATTGTGTGGGGGAGCCCGGGGGCATGTTGAGAAAGGGAATGTGAGAAATGGGTGTGCAAAGGCATTAACATCTAGCTTTGGTATTTGCAGTTTTTCTGAGGTTAGACTGGTAATGCCGTCTTTACCTGTAAGGATAACATACTTTACACTCACCGAAGGCTGAAGAGAGGAGGTGGTTGCTGTAGTTTGTGGTTATAGTTCATGTAACTCCCCCAATTGTGCATAATAGTCTGTTCTTACCAAGCTTTTCATATGTTCCAGAGTTGTTAAGCTAGATGGAAAAATAGCCTTGTGCTTGCGTAGAACATTAAAAATTAAATGCACCTACTCAGGATACTAAATGAAAATAGATTATTATTATTATTTTTTTTTGAGACCAAGAGTCTCACTTTGTTGCCATTGGTAGAGTGCTGTGGCATCATAGCTCACAGCAACCTCAAGCTCTTGAGCTCAGGCGATCCTCTTGCCTCAGTTTTTCTCATTTTAGTATAGATGAGGTCTTGCTTTTGCTCAGGCTGGTCTCAAACTCCTGAGCTCAAGTAATCCACCCTCCTTGGCCTCCCACAGTGCTGGGATTATAGGTGTGAGCCACGGTGCCCAGCTGAAAATAGATTCTTAATAGAAACTTTAATTGTCTTTTCTCGGTAATTCTCTTCATTTTAGGGCATCGTGTTGAGGATTATAGAATGCTGGTTTTGTTTTGTACATTCACACAACAACACAGGATGCCATCTGCTGTGGTGAAATTTGCAAAGTCCATTTGTGTGTTCTTTAGGGACCCATTTGAACATCATTAGCTAAAGACAAATTGACAACATACTCCATACGATTTTACGAATTTTATCCCGGGAAGTCTGTTATTTAGAGTGGTTTGAATTTGTTTGCATCTTAGTTTTAGGTTTGCCACACTATATGAATTTTAATCCTGCTATTGCAAGGGAAAATCTATTGAAATAGCCTGATGACTAGGATTTCATAGTGGTGTGCCTGTGAACTTTTACGTGAAGGCCCCACAGTATAAAGTTAATCTGCAGTTACATGATGTTTAACAGCTACAGGGCTTGTCAAGTACTATATGGAGATGCCAAAATTTTTTAAAAAGAGACCTACTCAAATGGATCAAATGGCTTCTTTTTTGTGATGTTTGTTTTTGAAACTTGAAACTTAGTTCTAAGTGTGGGAGAGCATCTTGGAGGGCTTGGTTCTGGTAGGGTTCTTGCTCCCTTCATTAAAATTACAGCTGGAGGAGTAAGTTCTGGTGGCCTGTTGCCCAAGAGGGAGACTGTAGTTAAAAATATTGTATATTTCAAAATAGCTAAAAGAGAATATTTTGAATGCTCTCACCACAAAGAGCTGGTATGCGAGCTGCTGAATACCCTGATTTAATTTTTACACAACGCATGCACGTATGGGAACATCACACTGAACTCTATAGGTATGGACGGTTATGATGTGTCAATAAAAACAAAACAACAGCAAAAAATGATTGGCAGATAAAGTACAACATGGTACATATGGAAGGACCAAGAGGGGGGATGTGGGTGTGTATGAGAACTAGCTGTGCATGGGAGGGCAGGACGCGTGGACTCTGTCTCACACTGGGATGTCTGTGCACTTGGGGACGGCTGAGGAGTAAGGGGGTGCTGGTGCTTTCACTCAGTTTATGACCTCCCTGCGTGGTGGCGAGGAAGGGAAGTTACTATTCTTTTATACAGATGGTACCAGAAACATTTTAAGAAATGAGAAAATTGTATTAAATTTGTAATACTCAAGTCACATTGGACTTCTGCAATTACAAGAGGTGTTCGGCGTGATTTGTATTCACCTTTGTTGTCAGCATATATTATTACTATTTTAATACAGCTTCCCCCTTTTTTAAAACATGTATACATTTTTTGTTATGCTCCGTATAAGGAGACAGGGAGGTACCACAGTCCAGAAAACCCAAGAGGAGAGAGTTAGGACTCAGATCCTGACTGGTGGAAGAGGACCCAGTCTTTGAACTACTAAGTAGAGAATACTCTTGGAAAAATGTTTATTCCTGCTATTTTGAATTGCTATAATTTTGAGGTAACACATGTTAACAAACTGGTCATTTCTTTGCCAGTTTCCCAATGGAAGAGTTGGGAAAGAGTAGGCTTCTTTATAGGCAAGGAATATAAATAATTACACCAACTATGGTTTAATTAACATGGCTTCTGCAGACTTTAATTTGTGCTTTTTCACATTCTAGGTGGAACTTTCTATCATAGTTAATAAATGCATTCAAGTCCACAATGTCTGTGTGATTTGCTGTAACTGTACGGCTAGAGTGATGTTCAAGGGGACCATAGTCCAGGTTCATATTTCCATACCTCACAGTTACACCAAGTTAAATGAAACATCTTGAGGTCATCACATCTCAGTGGAGTTGTTTATTAGTTTATCCATGTTTACAGGCTTTTAAGACTTGACTATTTACATGGAAATTGATACCAATAAAGACAATTAGAGAAAATCGACGAATCAATCTCAGTGGTAGAAAGGCACAACCTGAAAATGTAATGGATTTGTAGTTTTTAAGAATAGAAAGGAATGAGATGTCCCCCACCCCCATTTATAACAATCACGAGTTGGCTAATTAAGCACATAGCTCACTCACTCCTTTACTGGTTACTGGTTTTACAAATAGAAAATGAAATTGTTTTTCTCAGCTGTTGACAGTGCCTCTGTCATCCTGTAGGAGAGTGTGTCCCAAGATGAGATTCTTTTAGCCCCTTCTGGTGGTGAGTTTGAATGATGTTTGTATGATTAGACTACTTTTGTGCCTGGCATGAACCACAACTTTACTGATATAGTCATTTAGAGATGATTGATGTTTCATCTTTGTTGATGTCTTTGAAAATATTTTTGGCAGTTAAGCAGATAAGGAAAAGTAGTCCCCAGAGTATCCATTCTTCTACAGATGTACAACATTACCAACTCTAGGTCAAGGCCAATGCCTTCGGAGCAATGAACAGCTGTCTAATATTGGTGTAGAGCATAATGGCTTTGCCACATTCAGAGTGATACTTTTGATGTAGGTAAAACTCGAGAAGGCAGGGAAAAAGGCATAAATAGATGTACATGTATGTATAAGGATAGATACAAATACACAGAGTCTGGGAATGTTTAGAAAGTATCAGGTAATAAAATTTGCTTTCCTCTCAAAGAGATGCTTTGGCACTGTTACCACCAGGAAAAAGACTGGGCATGAGCGTAGAGGAGAGGCAGGAAGAAAGAATGGAGTGAAAACGGACATTATTGCATAAGTGTGTAAAACTTAACAGATTCTCAATTCATTTTCATGGAAATGAATTTCATCTGTGAAAACCAAGTTCAAAACTCCCACTGCGACATGTCAGTGTCAACCTCAACATCTCCAAGTGTTCCTTAATTCCTTTCCTCATTGCCACCCGGAGAAAAACATTCCTTGTTTTAATGTACACTTGATGTCTGTACAAATAATGCTATTCAGCACACTTGTGTTCCCAGCATACGGACCAGACGGTTAAGGGAGAGAAAAGTAGGCTAGCAGTGGAAGGAAAGATGGGGCATTAGGCCCCCTCCTTAGCCCTGCTGGAGGGCCTCCTTCCCCCAAGAGCCAGTCCATTGCTTCAGGGAGAAACTTGGATCTGGTAGACATCACCAATGAAACTATAGAAGGTTTTGGCCTGTGATGTAGTGACACCTTTGCCCACAGATGGACATGTCCCTACGCTTCCATGTATCGTGGCTGCTTAACATTTCTGTTTTTAAATGATCAGAGTTTGATTAGCGGAAAGTCTTAAAATAAGTAATTTAAATTTTGAATTTTAAATCCAGTAGGAAACCTCACACTCAGTTTTTCGCTTTTAGTAGGAGGGTTTTCTTAAGGCATGAGGTATATCAGTTGGATGTTTGAATCTCCACATCTATACTGGTATTTTTATTATATTCAGAGCACTTGGAATGTATGCATTTCATTTAGATGAATATATACACATTTTTCCCCCTATACTACTGGAACTATTCACAACTTTTTTTTTTTTTAACCATCAGTGATGAATCAGCATTATTAAAAGCATCTAACCATCATCTAAAGTGACATGTCAGTTCGTCGTCTATGATTTATTTTTTTCGAGTAAAGAATGTCTTTCCCCATGCTGAATCATTACAGGTAACTCCTTTATTTCTGTTTCCTCTCCCCTCCAATGAATGGCTCATGTCCACATCAACAAGGCCAGGAAACATCTATGACTCCCAACTATGAAACGCAGAAGCAGCTAATTTTGACTACATTGAAGCAGAGCACACACAATTTGAAAGGAGCGTAAGGAAGTATACAACAGCCATGCATAAAAACCTCCTGCAACCACATCTGGGCCTCATCCATCTCTCGTTTTTTATGCTGTTTTCTCTTTTTGAAAGAATAGGATGAATCCCTGCTCAAAACCTTTCTAAAGCATTTTGAAAATACAGCCTTTCATGTGGCACTTCAAAACAAGTTGGCACAAGATGAAGAATGACATTTGGTCTCTGATTTGCCAGGGAGCCCATCCTCTCGCTCCGCCTGGAGAGTGAGCGGGCCACGCGCTCAGGGCCCGGGCTGGGCCACACCCTTCTTGCTTTTCAGAATGGCGTCCTCGTAGTGACCAGTTCCAGGGGCAGTGGTGGCCTCCAACGGTAAGCCTTGTTGCTGGTAGCCGTAGTTGACATTCCCACAGGGGAAGTGACGGAGCCTGAACAGCGGCACGTCCTTCATGCTGGCAGTCAGCGCGGATGGCTCCAGGAGCAGAGAGGCCCCCGGGGGCCGAGCAGGCGCGACGCTGGGCGGGACCGCACAGCTGCCCTCGCGCCCCGGGTTTCCCCTCTCATGTGGCTCCTTCTTTGCCAGGGGGTTGTTCTTTTTGGCAGGTTTCTCTGTAAACCACGAGCCGTAAGTTGGGTTCCACAAGCTGGTGGGTTTGTTTCTGGACCCGTGCACCTTGTGCAGCTCCGAGGGCGGGTTGGGCTGGGAGAAGGCCATGTTGACGCAGCCCCCGTCCGCGGCCGGCGCCCCGGCCCCCTGCGCGGACACCTGTGCGGCCGGGGGTCTCCTCCCCGCTTTGCCAGAGGCAGCGGTGGGCGGAGGCGGCGGCGCGGCTGGACCTGGACGGCGCTCCGCGTCCCCGCGCTTGGCCTGCTGCGGGGAGACGAGCAGAGGAGGGATCCCCGCGGGGTCCTGGGGCCGCGTGGGCACCTTCTCCTCCTCTTCTAAGAGTGGACCGTACTCCACGGGCAAAGCCGTGTGGATCACGTCTGGGTCCTACGGCGGGAGAAATGAAGCGAAATTAAAGACTCTGGATCACAGAGGGAAAACTGGCATTTTGACATGAACGATCTGCCATTTATATTTCCTGTTTTGCTGGCAAAGTAATAAATTTCCCCTCTTCTCGGAAACCACTTGTTCTTGATTTCCTTTTTTGTTGTTGTTTTTTTTTTTCCGGATAAGGCCTTGAGAACAAGTACTGAACTTTTGGAAACAGATTTTGGGGTCCCCGAGTGGGCTCACGGGCCTCCCAGTGGAATGGCATCTGGGGAGCAGCAGGTCAGAGCCCAGAGGCTGCCCTGGAAGGAGCGCCTGCTTTTCGGGGGTGACAGAGTATGGGATGGTCCCAGCAGCTGCCGGGGCATAGTTTAGCTCCAGGGAACTCCCATCTCTGTCGCCAGGAAGAGGATGAAGCTCCCTGAAACTGAACTGAGTTGAGGAAAAGGGAATGAGTTTGGAAAGGGTCAGGACACCAGCCCTTTTGTGATGCAAGTTCCTGGGGTGCACACCGAGACTGTGATTCCACCCACATGGGGGGCGGGGGGGGCGTTCAGACCTTCCCATTGGTTTTGTTTTGAGGCGCCTTTTTGGTTGGAAGTCACAAGGTTGAATGGAACTGGGGAACCTGGTCTGAATTTGGAGCTCACTTGCCTTTTCCTCCTGGAATAGGAGGACCAGGCCACGGTTTGGGAGGAGTTTACCTTCCAGCCCTGTAGGGCTTTGGGGGGCACACAGTCTGAGGTGCCATTTGGGATGGGATTTGTCCTCTTTGGATTCCCATCTGTTTGATAGGCCCTGACATTTTGTGTTGAGAATTCTCTGCATTATTTGTGTGTGTTATTTGCAGGTTCTGCTCCAGCATAGAAAAGTTCCATCTTAAAGTGCCTTGGGAAGAAGTCTGTCTGAATGGTCAACTTAACAGCTTCCAACCTATGTCTAAGGGGAAGGGTTTTATTGTAATCCAATATGTGTGCTGGAGGGTGAAGAAAAGTCTCTGTTAAAGGAAACTCTGAAGTGCGACTTGAACTTGGAGACTATCTTGAGGCTAGAGTTCCAAAGTAACATCTAGTGAAATCGGAAAACAAAACAAAACAAAACAAAACTTTGAATCACAGGTAAAAAATGTTGAATCTGGAAGATACTTTAGAGATGATCTCATCTATGTTTTACAGATGAGGAAACCATTCAATTTATTGAGAATATATTTACTTACAGGCACTGGGGCATAAAAAATGAATGGTTGTCATCCTTGGAGGACAAGCTCCGGGCTGGCAGTGTGCAGGTGCAGGGGAGGGTGCTGGGAAGCACCACTGCCTGTGATGGGAGTGGGATCAGGAGAGGCTTTGCCACGGAGACTTTAGGCCAAATTTTACAGATTACTGGATTTAAAAAAAAACAAACCTTAAAATTATTACTTTTTATTATTCCAATCTATTCCCAATAAAATCTTTCCAACACACAAAAAGAAAAGTTGATGTGTTTGACTTCAAGTGTTTGGTGGGGTGAAGGCACTTGTTGGCTTGTGGGGTTTATCTGCTGTTCTCCTCTTAGCTGCCTCCTGTTTCTGTCATATTTGGGTAGGTGACCTTTGATGAGAACCTTTCTGTGTTATATCATCACATGTGCAGATCTCACCATGCAGAGGTTCTTTAGTTGGGATGTGAGGGGCCTTTTGTGCTACCCAGAAAATGCTGAAGTGCTACAAGGAAAGCCATTTATGGAAACAACTGCACCAGACCTTTTTTTTTTTTTTTTTTTTTTTGTAGTTATCAATTGTACACATACAAAAGCAGAAGCAGTTGCCAGAGGTTTAAGAAAAATTAAAGAAAAAATGTAAATTTGGTGAAATTTAATTCATTAATATTTTATGCAAATTGGGGAAAACCTCTATTACTTGAGATTAGCAGAAAAGCACACTAGTATTCATCAGTAAAAGTGTTTAAAAATAAAAAATAACTACCTTCTGACTTCTAAAAATTCTTCACTTCCCTATTTGTTATTAATTTCCATAATGAGTCATTTAAAATATGCTGTGTGAAACTGCCCATTTTAAAGAGGAATATTATATACTTAGGGAAAAGTACTCTATAGAAGTACTATAAATATATATACATATTTAAGTTGATGTTTTCCATTCACATTACAACATAATAACCTAAAATGTCATTAAACAAAATTCTCTTAAAGAACCCCCAACAACTTGATGAGTGAATCTGCTTAAAGTGCCACTTTTATCTATCTTAGCTGAAAGGCTTCTGAGGATGGAATAGCAGGACCAGGAAATGCCTGTAGTTTGTGAACTCTGTTTATCTTTGTCACAGTTAAGAGGAAGGCATTTAAAGAGGCAGTGGGTCATTGCTTGAATCTCGTAAAATATTCTCAGAATGAGCTACCCTGGCAGAACGAGAGGTGAGAGAGAGGGAAAGAAAGCAGAGAAGGGAAGAGAGGAGGTGACCTGAAAGAACAGTCCCTGAGCAGGGAGCTGGTGGTGCAGGTGGAAAGGCCAGCCTGGAGGAGGAAGAGGAACGAGGTGGGGAAGGTGATGAGAATGGCTGTAGGTGCAGCAAAGTTTGCATCAGAGACAGGGAGGAAGCTGAGGGCATTCTCACTTTCTGTGAGGTGGAAGGTATAGTCATCTGCTGAAAATCAGGGAAAGAAGTAACAATTTAGTCATTATTGAAGGAAATGGGAGAGGGCTCTGTGTAGGGATCCACAGGGTTGCTGAAAAATGATGTCATCTGTCAAATGGGGATATTTTATGTTCCTCTATACGGATAAAATGGAATACAAGAAAGTGCTTTGTGTAGTGTAAATGCTACACAAATGCTATTGATGACGTTAGAACATCTCCAGATTACTTTGAATCTTCGTTCTCTTAATCTTCCTAAGCGCATAATTTAATAATTATATGTTGCTCATTATCTCACAGGTTATTTCTCCAGCCAAGCTATAAAATATTTGAGAGCCAATGTGTTCCATACTTCTCTGAAGATTTAATTTTGTTTAAGAGAACATTAGGAGCCCATTAGGGATTTGGTTAATACTTGTGAATTGAATTGATTCCCTGATACTACTGAATGTCTAGCATTGTGTCACATGTTGGGGAAGAACATGGACGTTAATAGTATTGATTTTAAAAGATGGAAAAACTAAGACATCAGTCCTTCCATTTTATAGATAGCAAATAAATAATAGTATTTATTTAAAATAAATAATAATTATTAAAAATAATAATAAAATAAATAATAGCATTTATTTTAAAAGATGGAAAACTAAGACATCAGTCCTTCCATTTTATAGATAATTAATATTAATTATTATAACTATTATTTTCTGAATGTTTTAATTTATCTCATATTTGACATTTTTAAGGCTTTTCCATATAGAATATATGTTGGGCAAGGGGAGAAAAATATGTGTACCTGGGTACAGTATTCAATTCTCTCCAAAATTATGGCAAAATTGGGTCTGTCTTCAGGCTGATGTTGCCAGCACTGAGTCATTATCCTGTATCTAAAATAATAAGCACATTAATTAAAACCAAGAGAAACACAGGATGAAAAATACATTTCTCCCAGCATTTTTTCTAAATGGGGCCAGAGTTGGCACAAATACAAAATCTCTGAGGGTGGCGACTCATCTAGGTCCCGTGTGTTTGGCGTATGCTGCCCCCTGCTGATAGACCAAGGGATAGCCCCTGGGTACCAACACTCCTGGACACATCCATCCTGGAGTTCCAAATTCAAGCCACTTCTGGGACAGAATATTCTGATTCTGCTTCCCATATACTTTGCTTGTGGGAAGGAGATCAGGGAAGCCACACAGAGCAGCAGAAAGCCCAGGGAATATTTAAAGGAGACTCAGACATATGGTGTGGGGCAGCAGGAGTTGAGTCTGGGACACAGATTCCTAGGAGGGGCTTGAAAGCTATGGACCTGGTGAGTCCCTGGCCTTAATCTGGACAGTGTATTTCTTTGTCTGGGTTGGCATTATTGCTTTTGAAGGGCTGGAAGACTGACCTATCTCGTTGAAGTCACAGATACATCTCCTATCTTGGGGTACACTGAATGAGGACAACCATCTGCTCTCTCATCTTAAAGAAGCATATGTGGCTCCAGATAATTTTTGGAAAGAAAAACTGTGCTTAGTAACCACTAGAAATGTTCCTAAAAGAGTCATACACAGGTCCAGGGCAGTTCTTAGGTGGGTCCATCCGTCCTCCACTGGTGACGAACTCCAGAACTTCCTGGTTGCTTTTGCTAGGGTATGGCATATATCCAAGGGAAAATATTTCCCATAGCAGCACTCCAAAGGACCTGGGCACAGGACAGAAGACAGGGACATGGGTATGGACACACACCCACAGATGCACACATAGATGTAAAATTTTAATCTTTTTTTCATTATAACTTTTCCATGTTATTCTTAAGATACAGAAAAATAAAAAGAGAAAGAATCCCATGTGGTGCTCCATTAAAAGACAACCACTGTTATTTTTTGTTTCAGTCAAGTTTCTGTGCTTAGATTGTTTTTTTACTTAGTTGCAATTATATTCAATGTGTAATTTTGAACCTTCATATTTTTGCACATTTCATTATAAACATTTTCCATGCTAATACAATTTATAAATAGAATCTGAAAAGGCTATATAAAACATTCCATTGAGTAGTGATGCCATAATTTGTCCTATCATTTCCACATTGATTTCAATTTTCAAATATTTAAAATACTATGATGAAAATCTCTATGCAGTTTTTAAAAGGAGAATTTTCTCAGAATAAGTCATCTGAATTACTAGATGAGGATAGTCTAGTACAATGTAGGATAATTCTAGTAAAATAACTAGATCAAAAGAATATGAACCTTGAAAAATTATCAATATATATTGTTGATTTGATTTCCAACATGTTCCTCTGTTCATCTATCACCATTGTGCAAGAGTACAGTATACACCCTCACCAGCACTAAATATTCTTATTAATAACGACAACTTTTGCTGACTTTAAGGCAAAAGGTGGAATATTCTGAATTATGCTTATTGACTTGAATTACATTTATGTTTGTTGAAATTCAACATGGTTCAGTGTTTTCCTAAGTATTTATTTATTAATTCACTTCATTTTTTTTCCTCTTCTGAATAATCTATCTTTTGCCCATTTTGATCCACTGGGGCAAATTGTTTTGGCATTTGTCAATTTTCTTTTTGATTTGTAGATATTCTTTATGTAAAGAGATGTTAACCTTTTTATCAAAAATTAGAATACTTCTATTAGTTGCTATCTAATTTTATTTTTTAGCATGCCACAAGTTTTCATTTATTTATTTTTTATTAAATCATACCTGTGTACATTAATGCAATCATGGGGCACCATACACTGGTTTTATAGACCATTTGACACATTTTCATCACACTTGGTTAACATAGCCTTCCTGGCATTTTCGTAGTTACTGTGTTAAGACATTTACATTCTACATTTACTAAGTTTCACAAAAACCCTTGTAAGATGCACCGCAGGTGTAATCCCACCTATCCTCCTCCCTTTGCTCCCCTCCCCCCTCCCGTCCCTTTCCCCCTTCCCCCTATTCTTAGGTTATAACTGGGTTATAGCTTTCATGTGAAAGACATACATTAGTTTCATAGTAGGGCTGAGTACATTGGATACTTTTTCTTCCGTTCTTGAGATACTTTACTAAGAAGAATATGTTCCAGCTCCATCCATGTAAACACAAAGGAGGTAAAGTCTCCATCTTTCTTTAAGGTTGCATAATATTCCATGGTGTACATATACCACAATTTATTAATCCATTTGTGGATCGATGAGCACTTGGGCTTTTTCCATGACTTAGCAATTATGAATTGGGCTGCAATCAACATTCTGGTACAAATATCTTTGTTATAATGTGATTTTTGGTCTTCTGCGTATATACCTAGTAGAGCAATTATAGGATTGAATGGCAGATCTATTTTTAGATCTCTCCAAAGGAATGTATTAATTTGCATTCCCACCAGCAGTGTAGAAGTGTTCCCTTTTCTCCACATCCATGCCAACATCTCTAGTCTTGGGATTTTGAGATATAGGCTAATCTTACTGGAGTTAGATGATATCTCAAAGTAGTTTTGATTTGCATTTCTCTGATGAATAAAGAGGATGGGCATTTTTTCATATGTCTGTAGACGGTGTGTCTGTCTTCTTCAGAGCAGTTTCTTTTTAAGGCCCTTGCCCAGTCTATGATTGGATCACTTGTTCTTTTCTTGCTTATACATTTGAGTTCTCTGTGGATTCTGGTTATTAAACCTTTGTCGGAGGCATATCCTGCAAATATCTTCTCCCATTCTGATGGCTGTTTGCTTGCTTTATTTACTGTGTTCTTAGCTGTGCAGAAGCTTTTTAGTTTGATCAGGTCCCAGTAGTGTATTTTTGAAGCTGCTTCAATTGCCCGGGGGATCCTCCTCATAAGATACTCGCCCAGACTGATTTCTTCAAGGGTTTTCCCTGCACTCTCTTCTAGTATTTTTATAGTTTCATGTCTTAAGTTTAAATCTATAATCCAGTTTGGTGAAAGGTGTGGGTTCAGTTTTAGTCCTCTACAGGTTGCCAGCCAGTTCGCCCAAAACCATTTGTTCAATAGGGAATCTTTTCCCCAGTGAATGTTTTTAATTGGCTTGTCAAAGATCAGATAATGGTAAGTAGCTGGATTCATCTCTTGGTTCTCTATTCTGTTCCAGACATCTACTTCTCTGTTTATGTGCCAGTACCATGCTGTTTTGATCACTATCGAGTTATAGTACAGTCTCAGGTCTGGTAGCATGATTCCTCCTGCTTTGTTTTTATTTCTGAGTAATGTCTTGGCTATTTGAGGTTTTTTCTGATTGAACATAAAACAAAGTATTATTTTTTCAAGATCTTTAAAGTATGACAGTGGAGCTTTAATAGGGATTGCATTAAAACTGTATATTGCTTTGGGTAGTATGGACATTTTAGTAATGTTGATTCTTCCTAGCCATGAGCATGGTATGTTTTTCCATTTGTTAACATTTCAGCTATTTCTTTTCTTAGACTTTCATAGTTTTCTTTATAGAGATCTTTCACGTCTTTTGTTAGATAAATTCCCAAATGTTTCATCTTCTTTGGCACTACAGTGAATGGAATAGAGACTCCTTAACTGTTTTTTCAGTTGTTTTGTCTATTGTTGATATATATAAAGGCTACCAATTTATGAATGTGGATTTTGTAACCTGAGACACTGTTGTATTCCTTGATCACTTCTAAGAGTTTTGTAGTAGAATCCCTGGTGTTTTCCAGATATACGATCATATCATCTGTGAAGAGCAAAAGTTTGATCTTTTCTGACCTATATATGGATACCCTTGATCGCCTTTTCTTCCCTAATTGCAGTGGCTAAAACTTCCATTACAATGTTAAAAAGCAATGGAGACAATGGGCAGCCTTGTCTGGTTCCTGATCTGAGTGGAAATGATTTCAGTATAACTCCATTCAATATGTTATTGGCTGTGGCTTTGCCGTAGATGACCTCTATCAGTTTAAGAACTGTTTCTTCTATACCAATTTTCTTAAGTGTTCTGATCATGAAGGGATGCTGTATATTATCAAAAGCTTTTTCTGCATCAATTGAGAGAATCATATGGTCTTTGTTTTTTAATTTGTTTATGTGCTGAATTATACTTATAGATTTATGGTTATTGAACCAGCCTTGAGAACCTGGGATAATATCGACTTGGTCACGATGTATAATTTCTTTGATGTGTTGCTGGATTCTGTTTGTTAGGATCTTGTTGAATATTTTTGCATCCTATATTCATTAGTGATATTGGTCTATAATTTTCTTTTCTTGTTGGGTCTTTTCCTGGTTTGGGGATCAGGGTGATGTTTGCTTCATAGAATGTGTTGGGTAGTCTTCCTTCTTTTTCTATATTTTGGAACAGGTTGAGTAATATGGGTACTAGTTTCTCTTTAAAGGTTTGGTAGAATTCTGACGTAAAACCATCTGGTCCTGGGCTTTTCTTTTTAGGGAGATTTCATATGGTTGATGCTATTTCAGAACTTGATACTGGCCTGTTTGACATTTCCACTTCATTCTGGCTAAGTCTTGGAAGGTGATGTGCTTCCAAGTATTGGTCAATTTCCTTCAGATTTTCGTATTTCTGAGAATAAAGTTTCTAGTATATTCATTAAGGATTTTTTGAATTTCTAAGGAGTCTGTTGTTATTTCATCT
>CAUYPK010068575.1:0-31501 GCA_963574355.1 Loris lydekkerianus
TGTTTACATGGATGGAGCTGGAACATATTCTTCTTAGTAAAGTATCTCAAGAATGGAAGAAAAAGTATCCAATGTACTCAGCCCTACTATAAAACTAATTTATGGCTTTCACATGAAAGCTATAACCCAGTTATAACCTAAGAATAGTGGGAAGGGGGAGAGGGAAGGAAGGGAGGGGGAAGGATGGGCAGAGGGAGGGTGATTGGTGGGATTACACCTGCGGTGCATCTTACAAGGGTACATGTGAAACTTAGTAAGTGCAGAATATAAATGTCTTAACACAATAACTAAGAAAATGTCAGGAAGACTATGCACCAGTGTGATGAAAATGTGTCAAACAGTTTATAAAACCAGTGTATGGTGGCCCATGATCGCATTAATGTACACAGCTATGATTTAATAATAAAAAAAAAAAGAAAGAAAGAATTTAACTAACATGGAGAAAGAATGAAATAATCTTCCCTGAATGTAAGGCTTAAACTCTATTCATTCTTCTGCTTTCTTTACACAATTACATATTTATTGCTGTTGTTTGTGATGTTAAATATATTTACGTGAGAAAAATTCTCCTTAGGTATGGTATATTAATCTTGCATGCATTTCAATAACTGTTTAAAATTCTGGAATTAATTTTCTAAATTAATGATTAGTCATGGCAAAAAAGTTTTGAGAAAAGAGCTAAAGGCTAAGTAGTAAAAAATAGTTGTATCTACTGAATCTCACACACACACAATGTTAACACCAGCAGGAACTCACAGAGTGATTTTGGAAGTCATCTAATCTAATTAATTCCCTTTTGTCTGTGAAGTAAGCAAGAGAAATAGAATCAGAGAAACCTGGAATTTAAACAACAGCTTTGCCATTATTAGAGTGTAATCTTAGTTATTTGACCTTCATGACTGATTTTCAGTTTTTTCTTTTTTATAAAAATGGTAATGGATAATAACACCTACCTTACCCTCCTAACCTACAGAGTCATTGTGAAGACACAGTAACTGCCCAGTACGTAACAGATACTGTACAAGTGGTAGGTGTTGCTAACAGGTGAGAGAAGTGAGGTGAAGAATTAAGTGTTATTCATAATTGTCAAAACTTGGAAGCAGCCCTGGTATGCTTTAGTGGGGGAATGGATAAATCATGATATATTCGGATGATGAAACACCACTGAACACCCCAAAGAACTGAGCTATCAAGTTATGAAAAGATATGGAAGAAACTTAAATTTATATTATTAAGTAAGGGAAGCCAATATCAAAAGACTGCTTATGGTGTGATTTCAACTGTACAACATTCTGGAAATGGCAAAATTATAAAGGCAGTAAAAAGATGAGTGATTGCCAGAGGCTAGGATGGAGGGAGATGCAGAGGCACATCACGGAGGACTTACAGGAAGTGGAAATGCTCTGCATGAAACTGTAATGGTGGAAACGTATCTGTCCAAAGCCACAGCATGTATGGCAAGCGCGCCCTATTGTAGAACTTTGGGAGATAATGATAATGCATTAATGTGGAGTCATCAAGTCTAACAAATGTACCACTGTGGTGGGGGGTGTTGATATTAGGGAAGGCTATACCCAGGGAGGGGCAGGGATACGTGGAAAATCTCCATACCTTCCTCTCAATTGCAAAGTAAACCTACCCAATCTTGTCTGATCTCAGAAGCTAAGCAGGGTGGGTCCTGATTAGTAACTTGGATGAGAGGCAGCTAAGTTTATTTAGAACATTGGTTTCTGGTCTCCAAGTTCAATAATTCTTACTGATTTCCATTAAAAATGTGATGACTCAACTTGAGTTAAAATGTCAGACATTGCTAAAGAAGGAAAAAGATGTTATATTTTGCAAACAACAATTACATATGTAAACTACAACTAAAACCTGATTCTTCTGTTCACTGAATGAGTATTTATGTCCATATCTATTGTTCTACTATATCTTGTAAAGCTGAGGCAAAGGTATAGTGATGGGAGAAAAGTAGGTGACAGAAACTTAAGAGAAAAATTTAGGCTAAAAATCAATCAAGAATCATCTTCTAAATCCCAATACCTGCAAAATGCTACAAGGGCAAACAATATCATTATAAGTAACTTCATTTCCCCAAATACTTAAAATGCAGCTGGCAAGACAAAAAAATAACAGAGAACAATATTGGACTACATGTCAATTTGCCAAATTGGGGGGAACAGGTCAGAAAATGGAGAAATTAAACAGTCTGAGAAGATGTCAAAGAAAATATGATCTTGCTTTTGGGTTTCGAAGACAAAAGTTGGTAGGTGTTAAAGAAGAAGAAATAAATTATCTATGGGCCTGAGATGTATGTGGAAATACTATTATTAATTATAGAATTAGTAACATTTATAAGACCCCTATCACTGGTGTTATAAGGTTCATTGGGGGATAACCTATGTGGTGCTATTTCTCCTAATTCAACAATTTAATACTAGAGTTAAAATGTTCTTTAATTTATTACTAATAGTTTCTTCAAAAGTACTGCCTGCCACGACTCATCTTTCCATTTTAGGGTATTATGGGTCTTGTTGTACAAGGAGAACTTCATTATGTGGGTGTGAAGACAGCTGACTTTTAAGTTATGAGCACTGACTAATAGGTCTATCAGCAGGCACTCATACCACACTCATACATACAAGCAAGTTGTACTCTTGAATATAGGGGGTGGTGAAATGGTATAGAAAGATTTCTTAAACATTCATTGAAGTCTTACATACTTCTAGAAAAACCTGATGAAAATATAATAAAAAAATTAACTCAAGTGGGTATGATTCATTGATTCTTACCAATATCTGTTTTCTTAGGACCTCTATTATTCAGAAATGTAAGGTTTGCTTAGAAAATTTTCATCTTCTTTTACCCTTTTTCTCCCCACATCTCCACCCTCTGGCCCCCAGACTTAAAGCCTACTTCTAAGGAACAGACTTCACTATAGAGCATTTTGAAGTCAAAGGAACTGTTTATCACGTATAAAAGTTGGGGGAAAGTAACTGTAAACTAGAAAGTATGTGAGATTCAATAACACAACATAAAGTATGACCCTTTAAAAAAAGTATATATATTTTAGATGTGTGTGGGGGTGTGTGTATACATATGCATTAGAGAAGAGCTTAAATATATGAAAAGTTAAGTGGTTTAATAAGAGGTTTTCCCTCTTTTTTATTACCTGTCAACAAACAAGTATTATTTCCATAACCTTTCTAGAACCTACTAAGTATTAACAATTGTCCTGAACACTAGATATAGGGTGGTAAGAATGCAGATGAGCTCTCTACTCTCATGTACGGTAGAAACTCATTTCCCTCATCACTTTTCACTTCAAGATTAACTCTCAAATTCAGCATCTGTGCCATCAGACCCCTAAATTTGCAAGAAGGAGAGAACTGGAAGGCAGATAATCCTTAATTAGTGAGTACTATGTGCTAAGCACCATTCTAAGCTTGGTACCTAGTAATTTGACTCTATGAGAATAAAGAAGTATATACCATATTGTATCTCTTGTTGGCCCTTTCACTTTATATATATACTGTTTTTATTTTCCCAGTTTATTCTTTTTGAGAAACAGAGAGATTGAGCTTAGATCTCTAAGAATGTCAATGTGTCTCCCAGCTTTATTTTTGCAGACGTCTATTATGGTAAAAGACGTGAATACCCTTTGTCAATGGAGGTAAAAGGACATTTTATAAACTGCTTACAGGATCATAAGCAAATCCAGAACATAATCATAGAATCTCAAATATGTAAAAAAAGCCCTCCACCAAAGCTTAGTCATACCCTTGCAGGCGTCCTCAAACTGCGGCCCACAGGCCACGTGAAGCGGTGTGATTGTATTTATTCCCGTTTTGTTTTTTTACTTCAAAATAAGATATGTGCAGTGTGCACAGGAATTTGTTCATGGTTTTTTTTTTTTTTTTTTTTTTTTAACTATAGTCCGGCCCTCCAGTGGTCTGAGGGACAGTGAATTGGCCCCCTATTTAAAAAGGACGCCTGCTTTAGGGTATGCACGTAGTTATCCAAGATCTGGTTAATATAAAATACATTTCTCATTCTCAACTCCATGATCTTCTATTAATTTTAAAATGTTGAGAATTATGTTCTATTGCCAATATTTATCTGACAGATACATATTTAGACAGTCCAAATTTAGACTTACTGTATTTTTTAATAGGCATCTCTTTTCATCTCAAGCATCTAATTTTATAGAAAAATTCAATATGACAAGGGATAACTGTAACCAATCTTTTAAAATTCTAGTAATAAGTCAAAATCTGTGGATTTTAACTTATTTTGCTAATTCAAAACATTGAGTACTCATTCTGTACTGGTGCCAGGCCAGTTAAGAAACAAAAGTAAAACTTGCTTCTTGTTCTAGAAAATGTACATCACAGTGATCTTTAATCAATCATTTATTTACTTCAGAGTAGCCACTTGTTCTTTAAGGTTTCAAGTGTTTGATGTAGTTATCAAGTAGGGAAGAACCTAGTAATCATGCCCCACTACATTAAAAGGGGGCTTCTTTTAGAAACATCAATTTAAATTTTAAAGCAATAACTATATATACATACAATTTAACAGACGACATCCTTTGCTTCAAAAATCCAAGAATTATATTACTAGCATAATGTTTACACAAATCCATACCTTTTCAGGAGATCCCATATGACTTTAAAGATCTGGTAAATAAATAAATCTTTGGCTCAGTACCCGCAGCTCAGTGAGTAGGGCGCTGGCCACATACACCGAAGCTAGCAGGTTCAAGCCTGGCCCGGCCCTGTTAAAACAACAATGACAACTGAAACCAAAAAATAGCCAGGCCTTGTGGCAGGCGCCTGTAGTCCCAGCTACTTGGGAGGGTGAGGCAAAAGAATCACTTAAACCCAAGAGTTTGAGGTTGCTGTGAGCTGTGACGTCACAGCACTCTACCAGTGGCAACATAGTGAGACTCTGTCTCAAAAAAAAAAAAAAGAAAGAAAAAGAAAAAGAAATCTTTATTTTAAAAAATGTAAGTTTACAATTCAATGTATTTTCAAAATTCTACAACATGAAAATATTATGAGTAACAGTTTAAAATCTATCCCAAAGAATGCAAATTCAAAGCTAACAAAGAGATGGTGAACTTTAACATATTCTTAAAACTCTAATATTCGTTTACTCCTAAGACAGACGAAAGACACACACACACACACACACATACACTCTCTCCCTTCTTCATATTAAGCCTTTCCTATAGTTATTCTATCAAGAGATGAAATAGCATATGAAGAAAGAACTTAGAATATTTTTCAAGAGATGATAAATGGAAGGCATGTTAATCATCATAAACAGCAAAGAGTAAAACTAAATGATATTTTCTAAGATAGCTTTACTCATCTGGCTTTTATTAAACAATTAAACAAATTTTGTTAGACCAAAATATAATTTACCCCCCCACCAATCCATTTATTTCAAAGACTTCAACTTTGGGAAATTCACTATATTTGTTTATATATAGATAGCATAGGAAAACCTAATGACTATGAGAACAATTTATGGTGAGCCTCTAACCCCCAATTTTATTTTAATATTATCAGTCTTATTCAAATGAATCCTCTGAGTCATATAATGGTTCTCTATTTTCTAAACAATGAAACAAGGGAAGGAAAAAAACTAAGCAGTGATTCAAATGTTGTATTTTTGGATCTAGATCTACCACACTCGAGAAATATTTAGCAAGGATTATTAAAAGCCAGGCCTTGTGTAAAAATGATGCAAAATTGAGCAAGATGTAGTCCCTACCCTGGAAGAACTCCCAACTCAGGGAGAAGGACAATTAAGCCAATAGAAAATGACATTATCAACGTGAATGATAAATGAAGCCGCTCAATTTATATGACAATACATGGAGCTAGAAATAGAAATATTTTCGGGAAATGCATACGGCAATTTTTTAAAACAAAAGAATGAAGGAAAAATAAACACTAAAATTTAACTGACTTGCGTGCTCCTTCAGTGACCACTATCAAAGATGCTGTAAACTTAATTCCAGTATGAATAAGCAGCTCCCTTTTAAAAGGATGTCTTCTTAAGAAAACAAAATATATAGGGTCGGGAACGTAACTATGTATGTCAGGGACTCTTCCAGGTGTTTTACATCCATCCATGTATTAACTCGATGAGATTGCATCACAACCTTCTGCAGAAGGTACTAACAGTACCTGCATCTGTTTTACAGATGAGGAAAGAGGCCCAGAAGAGTTTAAGTGACTTCCCCAACAAGGTCACATGCTTATTACTAAGCAAGGTAGCCAAGGATTTGAACACAGATCTTGGTCTTCAGTTCACAGAAAATGAAAATAGGGTTCTTTATACACAAAGCAAGGAGTTTGGCATTTTAAAAGTCTCTAGGATCTTTCAGAGCCATTTCAGTTTGTAAATGTGTTATGTTTGGATGAAATCCATACTAGAGCCACTGCAGACAGATACAGAGGAAGAAGAAACAAACTAGGCGGCTAATTGTGTGCTCTGATACACTCTACTTGGGGAATTTATCAAGAACAGCTCCAAAGAGGCTTACTACACATACTGCCAAGGCCTCCTTGGTTAAGAACAGCTTGTCACTCACATTATAACGAGGCTAGATAATCATCAGTGAACACAGTGGAAGGCAGTCTGATGGAAAAGTGCTCCACAACACACAGCACTGGCTTCCTTTTCTCCAGCCCTCTAACAACGTCAATGTCTACTCTCACTCCTTCATGTCCTATGCTTTACTTCCCTAAAACATGAAGTAATGAAACACAGTGGACAACAGAAGACAACCAAAGATCTCCACTGAACTATTCTTTCAAAGGAGTGATTAGGTTTTCTCTCCTTACCAAAATTAAACCCTACAGGAATCTGGCAAAAGTTACATATCATAACACTTACTGAAGAAACTGCTTCAAATGCTTTTTATCAATTATTCTAATTCAAATACACTTAACAGGAGCCCGTGACTTCTACTTTAACTAGCCCAGAAATATTTGACTTATTGAGTAGTAACATATTCACAGGATTTTCCAATCAGCTATATAAAGAACATGCTTTTCAATGTGGTTATCATGTTGGCCCTATTTCTTAATTTCAACACATAAGACCTTTTTCTAAGAGCCAACCCATCTTTAATAAATGTCTATTTGATCCATGTGGTTATCATTTCCTAGCACTAAACAGTCTTGATAAACATATCTCTGCGTGTCTATCCCATACTTTGTTGTTCCAACCACGTCTAATTATCTTTAATTTGACAAGGATATATAATTATAACAAATATATATTTATATGGTTATTTTACTCTCCCACAGATACTCTCATTCATTCAATATATTTACTTGCGTGCCCATTATACATCAGCTAAACTAAGTACTGTCTCTGCTTCATGACTGGAGTTTACAATATAGTAGTGAAATAAGAAAATAAAATGAAACAAAGCAAAATTGCAATAGATAGAAGAGAATTAAGGATGTTGAGGTTTTGACTTAATCTCTTGGTTCAGAGAAGGATTCTTCCCTCTGATATTAATAAGTAACATTTATGAAATAATTACCAATGTAAGACACAACTCAACAACAATGGCAGAACTACAAAAATAATACTGAAAATTGTTAATTTTCAACATAATTTTAGAAACTCATAATTTTCAAATGATGTAAGAGAACAATACATTTTACGTATTTGTCACTTTATTCCATTGATTTATTACATTATAAATTATTTGTAGTATCTTATGTATTTATATGTTTATCCCCTCAGGAAAAATAATATTTCTAGGTATTTATCAATTATACAATTCTAATATAAATTAAAAAAGAAGGAAATACACGGGTTGATTTGTAGTATTAATAAAAATGTACCTTTAAAATGCCCAATGGAATATAAACTTTCATTATTAAAAGGAATATAGTTTTAACAAAACTAGTTAATGTATACCATTTCCCATAGATCTCATCTAAATTATTTATTCAAGAGTATTAACAGATTGCACTTTGTACCTCCTTTTTATTAACATTGATAAGAATTCGGAAGCATGAAAGTTTGAGTTATCAAAAGTGTTATAACTAATATTACCTTTAAAATTTTAGCTATACTGCCTATATTTCAAGCTCTATGACCAGAAGAAACCAAATTCCATTTCCTTTGCAATTAAACTGAATGCGCATGTTTTACATATTTGCCTAACTTTTATTTTGCTTTAGTTGTTTATACCACCAACTCCCATTGAGACAGGATGTATTAAGAAATACTACAGTTAAAGAAAAAGTATCAAAAGGACTAAGATCCCACTAACATACTTCTTAAAAAATTATTCATAGTTTTTTCAATTATATTTCATTCATTCAACACAGTCAACACTATACATACAGATTTCCAAATCTTTGGTTTTTCACCTTTTCTTTTTTATTTTATTTTTTTGGTTGCAGTTTAGCCAGGGCCAGATTTGAACCCACCACCCTTGGTATATGTGGCCAGCACCCTACTCACTGAGCCACAGATGCCACCCCCTTCTTCTTCTTTTTTTTTTTTTTTTTAAAGCAAGCATGAAATAAAGTTTATTAAGGAAGAGAAAGATAGGCTTATAGAGTAAGAAAGCTTACAAAGCAGGATACATTCACCACAGACAGTATATGGGCCTCCACTGCCAGGGCAGGTAGATAAAGAGGCCTATTTTTCATCTTTACTAAATATTCTAATACATCAAAACTGAAGAAAGTTATACTATATTTTCTCAAAGCATCTATATTTTTGTATATAGATACATTCTAAGGATTTTATGACTATGAAAATACTAATTTTATGACTATGAAAATACTAATTGATGAGTCACTAGTTAACAGTGTTAATAAAACTATATAAAGGAGAAACAAAATATAATTAAATAAAAAAGAAAAAAATGATAACAATGTTTTGGAGGCGGTTATGGTTTGCCACTTATTACTTTTCTATATTAGAGTTAATTTATATTCTAAAAAGGTCTACAAAAAGCTGAACCTCTCAAGCTCTGAATTCATGACACTGACCTTAAACTTTCTCAGAATGATTTTTAATGCACTCTGTTATTAGCAAAACCTGTTCAAACACATGCCCCATCTGCTAGCACCCCATCTGCAAGAGAGCTTCTTATTCTTGTAGACAGTACAACTTCTGCCTGCTTCCTTCTCTTCTCTACACACCAGCTGTATGGTAATGAGCATGAGCAGCTGAAAAATACTGCATGATAACAAAGCCAATATGAAAACGGCAGAACAACACTTCCCCTCAATGAAGCAGTTGCAGCATGAACATAGCTGAGAAGCTATTAAACACAGGTGGGGGGTGGTTAGAATTTTACTTGTATTTGTGTGGGATGCCTGTATGTGGAGAGAACACATGTGTGCATATTAAATATGGAGTTTCCTTATATCTAAAAAATGAAAAGAAACAAGAGCAGCACAGAGTATCAAAGAAAGGTCTAAATTTACAAGTACTTTTGTTAAAATCTGTGAATCAGTTCTTTAAATGCTTTAAGTCTTAATTCTTATATAGTAATGATACTCCAGGAGCCATCTTGACAAGATAGCTTTCAAAGATGTTAACAAGGATGTTCCATTTCTTAATTACCAAATTTGGGGGACTTTGGGGAGAAAAATGGTATTAGAATTTAAAATCATAATGGAAAATATTCACTAGACATTTTAACAACTAAGATAATATGCAAATCAATAATCTGTTTTTACTTATGTAACAATTTCTAAAATTCTAATTTAATGGTATTTGAAGCCAACATATTTATTCTGAACATCTGAGAATCTCCTAACAAAATAACATGATGCCACGTATCATTTTCTTCATTTACGAAGACATAATGGGGTTAATATTTACATATATGATACTCACAATGAATGTATCTACATAATGTAACTAGAACCAAATCACATTAACTTTTTATGTGCAGTATCTTTCCATTTAGAGAAGATTAACAGTCATGTGGGAAACTGTTTAAGAAAACTATTCAAAATCGGTGCTATGAATTTATTTTCACAACTTCAAGAAAGTAAAACTGAAAAAATATTCAAAATAGTAACCACAAGTAAAAAGGTGATTATATCAGGATAATTAATTATAGTTTTGCCCCAACACATCCAAATAAAAGTCTTTAGCTGAGTGTTGTGGTGGGAGCCTGTAGTCCCAGCTACTTAGGAGGCTGAGGCAAGAGAATCACTTAAGCCCAAGAGTTTGAGGTTGCTGTGAGCTGTGATTCCAGAGCACTCTACCGAGGGTGATATGGAGAGACTCTGTCTCAAAAAAAAAAAAAAAAAAAAAAAAAATCTTATGAGGGTTTCATAATAGTTTCTGAGGTCTTATACTTTCTACAGATTATTTCATTTTACCCTATAACAAACCTATTTAGTAGACAACTATTGTTATCTCCATTTAACAGATGAGGCTTAGTAAGTGTTGTAGAACTAAGCACTTACACCCAGGTCTAATTGATTCTATCGTTCATGCTCTTAGGCACTTTGTTATTTGTGACATGAACGCCACAAGGGTGAGAACTTGGCTCTGTTTAGTTCATGGTTGTATTCTAAATGCCTACAGCAGTCTTTGACTCATAACATGTATTGAAAAGAATAAATAAATAGATGTAAGAGATAATTGTTCAGTTGTTTTCTTCTAAAAGTAAGACTACTTTATTTTATAATAAAGTTTGTAATAACCTTAATTGTTTTTATACTATTCTTTGACTTCAAATATAAATCAATGCCATGACCTTTCATGCTGTAAAAGCTTTTGTATAATATGTGTAAGAATCTGAAGTGAAAGAATAGTTTCAACATAATATACTATCAACCAACCTTTAAAAAAGTAAGACATACAGTTACATTTTCTCAAAAAACAAACAGTAACACAGATTTTAAAAACCCACAAATTCAGAAAAGATGAACAAAACCAATACTATACTGCCCCTACATGTTCATATTAGTAGCAACAATGAAATTTTAAAATCTAAAGTGATAATGCAGAAATTCCTATGGATTACTGAACTGCTGTTGAAGCTTAAATTGTTCCTGAGTGAACTGTATGAAATCACCCACACATAAAATGTTATTAAATATAGGAATAGCTCACAAGTTTCAATTTTCACATTCATGACTAGCAAAAGAGAAGAAATTTAAGAGAATTGCATTTAACATTACCATAAACTTTTCTCTCAACACAGATTTCCCCATCATTGTATGAGGACATAATAAAATAATCATAAATGACTGACTAGCCATGTGCTTTGGGAATGAATATATAATGTTTTCTGTCTTGGCTATGTGTTTGTGTATGTGTGTGTGGTCTGTGCCTACATTTATTAGAGCAAGTAAGTTCAACTTAAAATTCTTAATTTAGTTGTAAGTAAATTCCTAAAGAACGTACGCATGGAATTTCATTATAAAATTATGTTTCATGTTAATTGCTCACAATTTTACATCAAAATCTTATATGTATACTGGATCAATGCAATATTTCTAGCACCGTCTATATTTAGAGTTCCTACAACTAAATGACCACTCTGAACTATTCATTTCCTCAACAAAAAAAAAGTATGCAAAGAATGTGAACGTAACAGGATGTGTGTGCTTGAGAAATGGTAGCTCTCCTGAAAAGAAAAGCCTGCTATTTTGTAGCTAAGTAGCTTTGGAAAACATTCATTGTAGGTAAAAAGAATTATTTAAAATGGTGTTAATGTTTCAGAAATTCTTATTGTTCATTAATGTTTTCCCTGGATAAATTTCAATAAAGATTAGAACTATACAACATAAACGCTTACGTAGAGAGATACTATGTAAGTCCTGAGAGAAAATGTTATTACTCTGTCAGATTTACTTTTTAAAGAAAGAGGCCTACTTTAAAAAATTACTTTACACTTCATATTTTAGGAATAAGATACTAAATACAGATGGTGCCAAAAAATGTATGCCTATTTTAAGAAGGGAAGGAACTATAATAAATTTGTACTGTTCAAATCACCTTTGACTTGCAATTACACGAGATGCTCAATGTGACTTGTATTCATCTTTTGCTATGGGTACACAGTGATTATCAAAAATTTAATACAGTTTTTTTCCTTTCTTAAAATGTGTATACTTGTTTTGGCATCCTCTGTATGCAGAGAAAGACATCCTGTATCAACAGGTACTTGTGAAAGGAAATAACTGAATGACAACTGCTGTCATTTAGAATGTTACTGGCTTTACTACAAATGGTAATCTTTTCTTCTTTTACCTCCATGGTAAAACCTATGTCCAATTAAAAAAATCTTAAGTTACATCTATCATTACCTACATATATATAAACGTGACACAAATCCTTCTATCATAAATTATGTCTACCATTATTTAACTGATTTATACATGAGACATATGTTAATTCATGCAATTTTCCATAGCAACCGAGGAAGGGAAAAGAACTCTACTTCTGACCCAGGAATAATTCAGAAAGAAATCACTAAAGTTTTCCTGACTGTATACTGAAGATTCCAAAAGAAAGTTTTCTTGCAAAAACATGAAAAATAGAGAAAGACAATCACATTTATTCTTTCAGAACATCAAAATACTATTTTGTACTGGATACAACCTAACAGTATTTGAAAACCAGCATATTACACATTTCAATAAGGTCACAAATCATCCCATTAAATCAGGTAAAGTATGTATCTATATATGTGCATGGCATATTGTTATCCATATATTCATAAGAAGAAACCATAACACAAATTATCACCAATCGACTTAAAATGAAAAGTGCACAATTTAACAAAGGAGTCTGACAAGACAGGGCATATTGGCATAAACTGAACCTGCTGCCTTACCCCTTGGCAGACTTCTCAGGGTTACTAAAATGTTCAGTTACATATAAAACATCAGATTTTTTTCTTGTTTGGTTCACTTATGCATCCCAAGTGCCTAGAACTGTGCCCGACAATTCGTAGATGCTTATTTACTGAATGAATTAATCAATTCATGTTTCTCTGATTTTGACAGGTAACCACTGAATGTGGATAACGAGAAGAGCCTCTCAGAGACATTAAGGCATTTGTGGCCTCCTAAGGGAAGGTCCTCATTCTTATTTATCTTTGTAACACTAGCAAGACACAAAGTATGCACAATACGTATCCAAAGATACAGATTAAGTAGTATTAATTTTCCATGGAATTACTAGGAGAACTAATAAATGTGGTTGGGGCTCTTCTCTCATTTAAAATTAATTACACTAGTATGAGCTGCATTTTAATCACTGAAGAAAAACACTATACAATCTCTGAAGTATCATTGTATTATGTGGGGCTGCCTGTACCTAGGTTAATAGACTTTAGATACTCATTTATATAATACGTGTCTTAAAGCATTTAAATATGGATGTGCTTAAGAGACTTAAGATAAAGCTTCAGGCTACTTTGGCATTTTAAAGTATGCTCCATTTTCTGTATGTGGGTGACAGCTGTAAAACTCAGTATCTGGAATTAGTACTATATTTTTGATGATAGTTGTGTTCCTAAACTCAGAACGTCTTGGCTTTTACACAGGTAAATGTACTGGGTATTACACAATACTTCCAGTACATTATACATTAATATTTCTGCAGCAAAATATTATATATAAATATTCCAAAAATAATGAGTGTGACTGTCTTACATTAGTTTGGATTAGGTTTTATTTACCTTTATTTTTAAAATTTTAGTTTTTAGACCTTGTTGGATTTCTGGTCTATAGACAAAGGACTGTGGATTTATTTCACACTTATTTGCCAGGAGCTTACTTCCAAGTTTATTTTTAGCACATTTTTCATCTGTCTTCCATACAACAAGGGTTAACATTAAGTTAGTTTTTGAAAAACATAACCTAGTTTAAATTTACAAATTTAAATAGCTTGGCCCTGTGATGTCAACATTACCAAGAAATTTGTAAAAATTTTCTAATTAACGAAATTTATCTAAAAAACAAATTCATGGAAGTTGTTTCTAAGATGAGTTATAAACCACATGCTAATTTGCTTTGCATTCATATCTGACAACTCAGGCACAACTCAATACTAAATTTAATATCATCTGATGACAAAAAGTAATGTTATCAGTAATTAGATATTGAGCTCATCATAATTGTAGAGAAAAGGAAGAATTACACAGTTGAAATCTCAGGATAATATGGCAAAAGTTAACCCTTAAAATATCTGGAAACTAATGATCTGTGTTCTTCACTCAACACATTCTAACTCCCTATCAGTATAACAGCAGTTGTGAAGCTGGACCTAGACAGCCTGTGCTGGAATTCCAGCTACAGCATTTACCAGCTAAGGGAATTCTTCAACTTTCCTGTGCCTTAGACTCCTCTTCTGTAAAAAAAGAGGAATAATATAATACAACCTATTTCATGAGGTGACTTTAAAGATTAAATGAGTTTATGTGTGGAATGTACTTATAGTAATCCCTCTCCTGGATACCAAATTAGACTCTATTCTATTACCCTATTTTACTGTTATCAAAACATTACCATTAACAGTAATATTTGGTGGGCACGTTGGCTTATGCCTGTAATTCTAGCACTCTGGGAGGCTGAGACAAGTGGATTACTTGAGCTCAGGAGTTCAAGACCAGCCTGAGCAACAGCGAGACCCCATCTCTAAAAAAACAGCCAGGTGTTGTGGCAGCTGATGGAGTCACAGCTACTTGGGAGGCTGAGTCCAAGAGTTTGAGGTTGCTGTGAGCTATGACATCAGTGCATTCTACCAACGGTTAAAAAGTTAAGACTCTGTCTCAAAGCAAACAAAACAAACAAACAAACAAACAAATAAAAAGTAGCATTTATTTTCTGTCTTCCCAAACTAAAATCTAATCTCTATGAGGGCATGGCCATTGTCTATCAAGTTAACTGCTATGGATTAAGTATTACATCAATGGGGTTCTAGAAAAGTTCTCAATTCTGTTCTAGGTGCTCAAAACATATTTTATGGCTGATATTACTATTAATAAATTGGTGGCAAAATGTGAGTAATTTGTAGCAGCATACTATGAAAAAAATAAGATGTGAGTCCAAGCAATAATACAAGTTCCTTCTGTCTAATACTCTTCTGATCGTCTGCTTAGCAAACATCTTCTCGTTTTAATCAGTTACCGTAAAATTCTTGCTGAACCATTTTCACTGAGACTTGGCCTCCTCATGCTCCCACAATACTTTGTACAAAGACGCATTTAAGCAATTATCCTTTTGTACTATAATGATTTATTTATGGTTTTACCATTAGAGTATAGGATGCGTAAAGAACAGTGATTTTTCATTTTTGCATATCCATGGGTTTGAAGGATAAACATCTTTTTATTTATAGCCAGTGCCTTGCATAGTACAAAGAATAAAATCTCAATAAAACTTAACAATTCATATTCTGTTTACTCATGTTTATGCATGCTGCACAAAACATTCTTAAGAAGAAAAGACTGATAGGATCTAAAACAGAATGATCTGATATGTAATTAACGATAATTTCTTTATTGATAAAGGTACCCTATTAAACTCCTTTTCCAGATTTGTTCACATCACTACCCTATTCTTCCTTCTCTTCAAATTACTGTAATTTTTCCCCTTTATTTCAGCATTTCGGGCTACTTTAGACTCTTAAGTATCACCTAAATGACTACACCCTATGTTTATTCTCCCTCATTTTCAAAATTAGTAAGTAGTAATTACTTTTAAAATTAAGTGTCAAACTGGAGCTGAGTTTAAATTTAGAAAATAAAATATTCAAAATCACAGCTGCACAGACATTTAAAAACATTTAGTAAACAAAAACATGCCATATTCTTACAGCACAAAAACTCCTTAAAGGATTTTCCAAGTTTAACAGATACTTCAACAAATAAATGATGCAAATATTTGTACTAACTTTCTCCTGCATGTCACTGGTAGCATAAGAAGATGTTAAAGATAATCTCTGAAATCTAAGAGTTTAAAACCTGAGGAGACAAGATATCTACATAAAGTTGTCATGTAACACCACTGAGCAATTCTTATAGTTGTCTAAGGACTGAAGGTAATGGTTTTACTTTAATGATTAGGACAAATGTGGATAAAGTCAGTGCCAGGAGGGAGCTTTTATCAGAGAGGTAAGCTGGACAGTGAAGTCATGGGAAGGATCTGGAGAGACAGAGGCACGGGCAGACTAAAGGGTATCCCAAAATCACCCCTAAAGTTGCCATACTTAGGGGAAATGGGAAACTGTAGCTAAATGTACCTTTTTACAAAATATTCATTACAAAATTTTACAAAGAAATGGCCAACACACAGAGAATATTTTGCAAATATTTAGCTATAGTTTCCCATTCACCCTAAGTACAGTGACGTAAGAGGCAACTTCTGGGATATCCTGTGATATGTGGGAGGGAAGTTTGATGCTGGCTTTTTAAGGGCTTTATATTTCTGTATATTAAGAGGTTATCAGTCTATTTCTACATGGCTAAGAGTTCCAAGAAAGAGATGTTGAATTTCATGAAATCTCTTTAGGCACCAGGACATTTTAAAAGAGCAAATGTGCTACAACTACCTTAAGTAAGAATCACAGCTAGTGTGGAATTTCAAAAAAAGAAAAGGTAAACCTAGATTGGGGCTAAATGACAAAGCTATGACAGAAATGTAAGGCTAAGTAATAGTTCTGCCAGCTGGTCTTGCTAGCACGACAAGTACTCTTATAGTAGAGATTATTAATAGCAATATACTTTGGGAGAGGCCGTCATTTATACTGTAATGATACCACACTAAATTTCAGAAATGTAAAAGTATAATCTAACATGACAAAAACAGAAAACCATACGAAGACTTGCAGTAAAGATAATATGTTGAATCAAGAAGAAATTATAAAATCATACATGTAGGCCATCTATTTGGATAAAAACATGATCACAGTTTTAAAACCACTGGAGGAGGAGTAAATTAAAGTTGAAAATAACATAGGTGACAGATCTATCACAAATACTGTTTCCCCTAAGAATAAAAAATAAAATCAGCATGAGCAACAGATAATTTTTTATCTATTTACATATTTTCCTGATGAATCCTTATGCATGTATCATTAATTTTTCAAACTAAAAAATAAATTCAGTTGATAGAAAACCTGGAATAACAAACATGGATGCTATCAACTAAATCCAGAAAACTTCGCTATGGTGGGAACAAATGTTCTTAATACATGCTTCCTTTGGCTTCTGATGTTAGAAGCCCCTCATGTTGTTTTTAATTAGTAAAATTTTTCTGGAAATATTCATTAAGGATCTAAAGAAGTCTATACCCTTTGACCCAATAACTCTACAACTGAAATCTATACATAGTGATATGGTTAAAGAGTTAAGTACAAAAATGTTCAAAATAGGTTACTGTCCAATCAACGGTAGAAAAATTACAGTATATTCCTATGGCAAATTATGTATTTATATATATAGCAACTGGAAAGCACTAACAGTACATTAAAAATGGATTAAAGTATCAATTGTTTAAAAATTCAATTATATGCTTAAAATTGTCATTGTGATTTCATTGTGTATCATGACCAGTGGAATTACTAATAATTTGAAAAACAGTGAGGCAAAATGTTTTTCCATATTTTATATATTGGGTTATCTTATTTTTATAAATAAATCAAAAGGTATTAAATGTTAGAGGGGAAATCAAAATTCACTATATAGCCATTCAACTCAGAGAATTTGGGGGATATTAAATTACTGACTTCAAGAAGATAATAACTTCTTGAAGTTATTTGCTTTATCAACAGAATTTATGATGCTTTGCTTTTTTAGTACAAAATCTTCAGGTAAATGAAAATTTTATTGTAGAATAAGAAATTAGAGATGTTACTTTTTGAAATGAAATTAATATAACTGTTTAATAACCCTGGTAGACTTTTGCTGAAAAGTTCTAATGGACTATTTCTACTCAAGGTACATAACAGATAAAAATTATTTACTGCTTGAACTAACTAAAGATTACATATACAAAAACAACAGATTAGGTTATAAATAAATGAAGTTAAAATATTGAACATATATTTGTCTACTATCATGAATAACTCAACAATGAAGACATAACTTGAACATGTATTGTTAAGAAAGGTGAGATGTTGTTTTCGTTATCTTAGCAATGAGGGAAAGAACTGATGAGAATGATACTGCAATGCCCTTTGAGGATAATCAGTCAGACACCCTGTCCTGAGTTGCTGTTTGCCAAACACAGACCCTGAGGTATCATCCTTAAGCTTATAAAAGACACATGAAAAATATGCACACATTCTGGAAATTTCATTTAAATTACTAAAATTGTTACATAATCTATGAAATAACTTTGTAAGTAAAAAATCTTCAGAGATTACATAAGAAATTATGTATTTATAAATGGACTGTGCTAAAAATTATTTGCAGGTCAATTGTTTGAAACTTTGAGTGCATTTTCTCATAGAAACAGTGTTTAACAGAGACGGGCTCCCAAACTTACCCTCCAAAATATTAATAGTAGTTGAAAAGTGTTAAGTTCATAAGAAAAAAAGTGTATATAGGTCACAACACACAGTAGATAGAAAGAATAGCTAATATCTGCATCATTACAGAGTCCTGAGATTAAATACCAGCTTTAGTTTTCTTATGTGCTGAATGAAAAGAAAACTTATAGTGCTTAACAAACTATTTAAAGATTAAATAAGTTAAAATACACAAAAATAGCTAGAACAGTGCCTGGAATAAATAGTAGATTCTTTTCAAATAGCAGCAATTATTAATATTATCATTATAATAATAACTATATATTTAGAGGAGAGATAATAAAAAGGAATACTTTGGGCTGGGTGCAGTGGCTCACGCCTGTACTCCTAGCACTCTGGCAGGCCAAGGTGGGTGGATTGCCTGAGCTCATGGGTTCAATACCACCCTAAGCAAGAGCGAGACATCCATCTCTAAAAATAGCCAGGCCTTGTGGCAGGCACCTGTTGTCCCAGCTACTTGGGAGGCTGAGGCAAGAGAATCCCTTGAGCTCAAGAGTTTGAGGTTGCTATGAGCTGTGACACCAGGGCACTCTACCCAGGGTGACAACGTTAGACTCTGTCTCAAAAAAAAAAAAAAAGGAGTACATTAAAAATTAAAAATGCTAGTGATTAAACAGAAAAAATTAAAATTTTCTTCACATAACTACAAAATAATTTGAGAAGATGAGGATTTATAAAGAATGGATCTAGAACTCCAGTAATCCTGTTCTAAAAACTTACCATAAGTTGAAATTTACATAAGCAAAAAATGCAAAAGAAAATTTTAGTACTTTGATAATAGCAAATACCTATTTTCATTGTTTTCTTGAATAACACTGTAATAAAAAACAGCCATGCCCATTTGTTTAAATATTGTTTATGGTTTGCTACAAAGACAAAAAGACTCACTATGTGAATCTAAAATAAAGTTTTAGTTTTTAGACTAAATTTTAAAAGCCTAAAATATTTACTGGCCCTTTGCAGGAAGTTTGTGGACCGCTGATTTTAAGATAGCCCCTGTAATGACAATATACAAGATGTGATATTAACACTTTCTCAAATGACACACAATATTCTATTTTAGTTTTAATTTCTATTTTCATTTTAAAGAAAAATAAATATGGTATTTGGAATAGAACTTGATATAGAATACAATCACTAGAAATTGCTTTCAGCTACCAGAAACCTTAGTTATGTTTCACCATTGCCTAAGTTCCTGGGTTTCAGATGCACAAGGTCTTGTCCCACACATCTGTGCCCCACCCTTCCCACAAAAGCTCTACCCCATTTTCTTAGTCATCTGTGTTGCTACTGCCTATGCTTCATAAACTCAAGAGTATATGAGGTACTCTAAAAACAATTATTAACTATAAGCCAGCATAGTCACCAGCTGTTTTTAAAAGTCTTATATGAACAAACATTTGTATACCACTTGGAAATTCCTATCGAATTAAGTTGAAGGAGACCTTTAAGAGAATACTATTAATGCTTAAAAGTTCTCCAAATAAAAATGACTTAAGAAATGAGATTTAAACATTAGAAGTACATTTTCTTTCAACATACTATTATTAAAAGTAAGATATATCATCATTTATCACTAAAAAAGAAGAAATGCTGGCAGTAAGCTATGAAGTTCTATTAAGATGTATCTTTATTTCAGATATGTTTAAAATATGGACAAAAACATATCTTAGGATTTACTAGTATAACCATAATTAGGCATTCCAATTTCAAAGGAAAAATAAAATAATTTCCTGGTTATCTTATAAGTTAAATGTTTTCCTATAAAATTTCTCTTCCCCAAAGGACAGATTTTTTTAAGTTAAAAGTTATATAGTCCCAAATTTTCCTAATATTAAGAATTACCTGTAGAACTGGTTTTTAACAAATACACCAGCTGATACTTATGATCTGGAAAGTGAGCAAATATAAATAAATTATAAAAACCTTATTGCTAAAACATTTTCATTTAAAGGTAACTAATAACTAGCTTGTAATTTATTCACTCTTTTTAGTATTAAATCCAATGATTATGTATTAAATAGTTTCTTGGATGAGAGACTAGAATAATACGTATAATAGCCATCAGTACTATATACTTGACAATAACATAAATAAATTTCCTGAAAAAATCTGAAGAGAAATAAACTGAAATTACAGTTATGGCTGTTATATTATTTTTCACTATTTTCTTTCTTTCTCTCTTTCTCTCTTTCTCTCTTTCCTTTCTTTCCTTCCTTCCTTCCTTCCTTCCTTCCTTCCTTCCCTCCCTCCTTCCTTCCTCCCTCCCTCCCTTCCTTTCTTTCCTTCTTTTTTTCTTAGAGACAGAGTCTTATTTTGTCACCCTCAGTAGAGTACTGTCGTGTCACAGCTCACAGCAACCTCCAGCTCTTGGGCTTAGGCAATTCTCTTGCCTTAGCCTCCCGAGTAGCTGGGACTACAGGCACCCGCCACAATGTCCGGCTATTTTTTTGTTGTTGTGCAGTTTGGCTGGGGCTGGGTTCGAACCTGCCACCCTCAGTATATGGGGCTGGCGCCCTACTACTGAGCCACAGGTACCACCCAATTTTTCCCTATTTTCAAACTCTTTATTTTTTTATTTCATGTAAAACATTAACCTATCATGTAAACATTAACTCGATTCCACATCTATAGGTAGATGGAAAGACAGTACCATGTTTTTCAAAATTTTAATAGATCAAGACTGCATATAGTTTTTTAAGCAGTAACTGTGTATTATATTCAGCTCACAAAGATAAAAATGGGCTGCAAAATACAGAAAGCTATCTGCTTTGTTACCTTCTTGTCAAGGCATACAGCAATCTGCTTGAAAGAAACTATGTTCATTTTGTTTCTTAAATATCTTCTAAACTTTTTCTAGTATGAATTTTATTTTTTATATTTAGTTCTATTCTGCTAGAAAGGCAAGGATATAATTGAACATAACATAGTTAAGCTAGAAAAGTCACACTGAAAGTTACCCTAAAAAACCCTCAGGAAAAACCTTTCAAGTTCTCTATTACTTTTCTTCTCCTATGCCTTTTAAACTTTATGTCCATGTATGAACACAAAGGTAGGAAACATATACTGTGATATAATGAAGTAACCTCCCATATGCTGCACTTGTTTATTAGAAATATTCAACAAAAAAGGAACAAAATTATCTTGACTGTTACTATCTTAACCCTTTAATTTAAAAAGTTCCATACTTTTCTCAATTTTGAAATTTAGTGTATTGGTATTTTCCTTTACAAAAGTATTCAAATAATAATTTAGTTTACTAATGACTTTAAAGCTATCACAGGCCTCTGTGTAAAACACTTAAATAAGAGCAGTGACCTCATTCAGCAGAAGCTATAAAACTGACAAAGTGAAAGAAAAAGAAACGCTTCTGAAAACATAATAAAGAAGAAAAGAAACAAGAGGGTGATGGGGATATTTGTAGTTTATTTTCAATGTTTACATTGTTTTACAATGTATTACAATATTTAACCTCACAAGTTTTCCAACATGGCTGCCACCTGTTTGGAGTAGAAGTACAAACTACTCAAAAGGAACTAAGCTAATTATAAAATATATCTTCAACAAAGGTTATTTAAGTCTTAGCAAATAGAAGATTCTCTTTACTAAGGAGGAAAAATATTTTTCTAGTGTTATGAATTATCACATGTTTAACATAATGTTTTATCCGGGGTTAAAAAAATTATAACTATTATATGTCAATTAAAATCAAAATAAAACTTTAAAAAACAGAACCTAATAGTGTTGATATACAGAAACACTTATTTATTCCCAAAGAGACACGGGTTTTTGTTTTTTTGTGTCCTTCCCCTCCACAATCATAAACATACTTTAGATCTAAAAATATATTAATTTAGTAAAATGGCAATACCAAATGACTCAGAAAATATAACAAATTACTAATATTAACAGAATCGAAACTTGGTGAAGGAGGGGAATTTGTTACCCTGACACAAATCTAATAGATCATAACTTGATCATACATTAACATAGTTCTAAAAAATGTTAGTTGTGCATTGCCTATTAAACTGTATCATAATTGGCACACAATAGCATGCTATTTTATTTTATATAATAGCAAAAAGTAATAGTTCTATTAAGTTTCAATTCAAGAAATAGCAATTTAAAAATAATATAGCTTAAAGGGCCAAAGAAACCTAAGGACTTGGAATACTCTTTAATAAAACTAAATACTATATTTCCTATGGATGAGAAAAATACCAACAGCTTTTTACTTTTCATGCAAAGTAAAAACTAAAAATTTGGGGGATTAATATTTGCTCATATATTTTAAAATGTATCTTTGTACATTTGCCAATTTTAAATAAACTGGC
Source organism: Loris lydekkerianus (assembly GCA_963574355.1). Lineage (NCBI taxonomy): Eukaryota > Metazoa > Chordata > Mammalia > Primates > Lorisidae > Loris > Loris lydekkerianus. The sequence goes on from CAUYPK010068575.1 coordinate 22,896, forward strand.
AGGATTCTAATATCATGAAAAATAAATGAGAGGTAGACTGGGTAACCCTGTCCTCTAAGCTCTATATCCTATTATAAAACTATCACTTATAGAAGAGTTCACAGCTACACCATGCATTGATAGTTTTGTTTTAAATATCAATTAAAATTTAAAGCATTTTTTTCACTGAAGAAAGCAGAAATACTTCATTTAAATAAACTTTCATATTTTTTCAAATGTGTGAGACTTACCCGTCTCCGACAGAAGGGGAGGCCTTGGGCAATGATGCTAATACTAAAGATCTTCATCACAGTTTGATGTGGCAGAGGTTCTTTTGCACTTGTAAGATCAACAGGAACCAAGCCATGGTTTAGAGCACCTTTTCCCGGTTTTGACATTTTAAAATTCCTCCTGGTTAATGAATACTCTCTACATGTAACACAGGCACATTACTAAAATCTCTAACCACCAAATTAAAATATATATATATATATATAAAATAATAGTTTTTAAAAGGCTGAGAACCCAGGGCCTGCTGCTTTTGTCTTTCAACCTTCTCCTACCAATGTCCTGACCTGTCTGAAGCTTGGTGAAGTACAAACTATCCTAGAATAGCCAGGAATTATAAACTCCTGAAGTGAAAGCTCCTGCTCCTGCCAGTCAAACAGCTGGTGAACCTCCCGTACAAAGTCAGTAATGCGAATACAACCAAAGCCAGGCTGTGCTGTAGGGTCTCATTTCATATTTCTCTAACTACTAAATTAAGTGTTCCCTAGAAAGGGAAAGTAAATTTTTCTTTACAAAATAAAAAACAAATATTATATCTTCTCCTGAATAACTATTAAGTTTCTTTATCCAAACATCAGCATTAATATTTTAGGAATCCTTTGACTTTTGTTTGAAATTTAAGTGCAGTGTTTTACACATGCTTAAGGAAAAAAAAAATAACTATATATATATATATATATATATATATATAAACATGTTTCTTTTACCTAACATATATTAGAATGAGCACTGTTTTCAAGTGTTTATCTTAAATGTGCTCTCTTCCCCTCTGCCATACATACCATTCTTTATCTAACACTAAGACATTTAATGCTGTACACTCTAGTTTTCTGTAGCTATTAATACACACTTCAGATTAATCTTCCTACTAAAATTTTTGTCAGTTTTGATTCAATTTCTTTAATTCTGAAGAACTCATTGATTCCTCTTGAAAGTATAACAGTTATCCGATTGATTGAACAGTGTTCATTTATAAAGTAACCTGTGATGGGAAGTAATTATAGTAAAATGGATAAATAACTAGCCCATCCATTGCAAATCCCTAGTGCCTAATTTCTCTAACATATCGTCATCAGATAGATGTTCCTAAAACACAGAGAAGGAACATGGTGTACGATCTACTCCTTAAGAAGCTCCAATGGCTTCCAAATGCCTAAGATACAGTTTAGAGATGAAGATGCTTCTCAAAGTGGTCTCAAACTAATCTTTCCAGCATTAGCCACTTATGCAAGTATTAATCTTTATATTACATCCCATATTCAAGCCCATAAACTATGCTGTTATAAAGAAATAATGCTCAATATGAGAACAGACACTAGGCCTAATGTAGAGTAGACAGTAAATCTAAACTATACATTCACAAAGTTGAGTAAGCTAGTTTGTTCTTTATTCCATTTTATTTTCTGGTCCCAACAGGCAGTCTTCCCACTTATCTCTCCTTCCAACAGCTTGTATGGAGCTTTACAATGGGAAGTTAGAATATGACAGAGGGAGAATTTAAAAGGAGAATGCCAGAAATGGGTATGGATTGACTTTGGAGAGATCTGCCTTGCTAAATGTTATGATGGCTGTTGGGAAGGCAATCCATACACAAGAAAGATTCCCATTCCTACCTCATGCCATGCTCTTCAAGGAGACCTTTCTCTTATACCACATTTAAATGTAGTTGAAAATGCAAAATAATCGACAGAGATATGATATTTAGTTATACAAAAGTATTTCTCAAAAAAAACCCAAAAAAAACAAAAAAACCCAACTGCTCCAAAGTTGTACAAATGGTCAATAAGCACATGAATAAGTAACTCAGCATCACTAATTAGGAAGTACCAAACAAAACCACAATGAGCTAGGTACCACTTGACATCCATTCAGACAATTATTAAAAAAAGAAAAGAAAATAACAAGTGCTGGCCAGGATGTAGGGAAATTGGAATCTTTGTGTTTTAACTGGTAGGAATGTGCAATGGATATAGTTGCTATGGAAAATGGGATGGGAGTTCTTCAAAGAATTAAACATAAAATTAGCATATAATCTAGCATTTCCCCTTCTGGGTATATACCCAAAAGAATTAAAAGCAGGGGGCAGCGCCCGTAGCTCAGTGGGTAGGGCACCAGCCAAAAACACCAAGGCTGGCGGGTTTGAATCTGACCCGGGCCAGCTAAAAAAAAAAAAAAATGGCAACAACAACAACAACATAATAGCAGGGCATTGTGGCTGGTGCCTGTAATCCCAGCTACTTGGGAGGCTAAGGCAGGAGAATCACTTAAGCCCAAAAGTATGAGGTAGCTGTGAGCCGTGATGCCACAGCACTCTACCGAGGGTGACGTAGCAAGACTCTGTCTCCAAAAAAAAAAAAAAAAAAAAAGGAATTAAAAGCAGGGACTTGAACAGATATCTGCCCACTCATGTTCACTGCAGCATTATTCACAACAGCCAAAAAGTAGAAGCAACACAAGTCCCCCACCAATGAATGAATGGAAAAACCAAATGTCAGATATACAAAATAATGAAACATTACTCAGTCATTAAAAAGGAAGCAAAAATAAGCACTCTGGTGAGCCACTAAAATGATGAACTTAAAAGTGGTGATGTTAACTTTGAAAACAAAAACAAACAAACAAACAAAAAAACAGTGTAGACTCTCCAACAGTATTTTAAGAGCTTAAACTGACCCAGCTCCCAACTCATAGTTGAATGAGAAGAATAGAAGAATCCTTAGGGGAAATGGTTTGTTTTATATATATGAACCTGCTTAAAATTCTAAAGTAATAAACCTTCAAGAATGTAGGTTAATTAAAAAAAGCATGTAAGTAGGATGTTTTAATGTCCATGATAGAATCTACAGGAAGCTTACAGTCAAACTATTTAATGGTTAATTATTATCCCTCATTATGAAAATGATCCTATAATTGTATAAAAGAAATTCCTTTTATGCAACCTTTCCTGCAGGCAAAACCTATTATCAGAGTCCAATCCAAATTGTACTTTTAAAATATGTATATACAGACACCAAAAAAAAAAAAAAGAGGTTATTCTGACACATGCTACAAGATGGCTGAACCTTGAAGACATGCTAAGTGAAATAAATCAGTCAAAATGTATGAATATTTTTGATTCCACTTATATACAAGGTTTGACAATTAAGTTTGTGGACTTATTCCAGGTAAAGTGCTATATACCTTATTGCTGAGTGTCACTACAGTCACCTTTGAAGTACTGCCCTTGGGAAGATATCCACCATCACCAGAGCCTAGTCCACTCTTCAGAGCACTTTTTCTAAGATGAATTTGTGAACATAATTGTCAAACTTTCACATGACAACAGCTCTCATGGCCATTCCAGAAAAAAAGAGTTCCAAAATGCTTTGAAGAGGGGACTAGGCACGGGTGTCAGTGCACAGCTTTGCAAGGGGAGTGCGTCTAAGGTGCCAGTAGTGATATTCAGCAGTAAGGTACGTAGCACTTTGTCTAGGATAAGTTTATGAACTTAATTGTCCAATCTTATAAAGTACTTTACAATGAGAAAGAAAGTACAATGGTGGTTGCCAGGGAAGGGGTAGGGGGAAATGAGAGCAGTTGTTTCAGCAGAGTTTCAGTTGAAGAAAATGAAAAAGTTCTGAGAATAAATAGTGGTTAATGGTTGCACAACACTGTGAATATATAATACCTAATGCCACTGAACTGCATACTTGAAAATAGTCAAAATATTATAATTTATGTTATGGATATTTAACCACAATAAAAACATATTTTTAAACAAAACAAAGAATACAACCATCATCACCACCACCCCCTAATATCCTCCCTGTCCCAACACATATACAGCCTCCCCTACTATCGATGTCCTTTACCAGAATGGTACATTCGTTAACATTCAATGAACTACCGTGTCACATCATCACCTAGAATTCGTAGCTTCCATTAGGCATCAGTCTTGGTACCGTGCATGCTGTGTGCGGGTCTGGAGAGCACAGAGCATCACAACTTTAGCAAATGTGTAATGACGTGTATGTATCAATGTAGCGTTCGTTGTGTAGCTCTGTGTTCTGCCTATTCATCCATCTCTTCTCCCAACCCTCACAACCACTGATCTTTTTTCTGTCTCTATAGTTTTATCCTTTTCAGAATGTCATATAGTTGGAATCCTATGGTACATAGGCTTTTCAGATTGGCTTCTTTCATTAATATGCGTTTAAATTTCCTCCAAGTCTTTTCATGCCTTGATAACTTCATTTTGACCTAGTGCTCCACCATATGCAGTTTTTCCTTGCCTAGCAGTCACATGTATTTACACATGCAGATACTTTAAAAGTAAGGAAGATCTCTATTGTATTTGAGTCTAATCCTAAAAGGGGAGAAATAAGATCTGGGCTTGAAAAGAACTTGGACTGGAAAAATTAAAACTAAAATCAGTAGTGTTCATTCTCCAGTTTCTAAGAGAACAAAAACTATTACATAGTAAAAATAATTACATTTTCAAGAAATTATTTACAATAAGAAAAAACAAAAGTGAAAATAAAAGCTGTCTGTGTATCAAATGTGATTTACACTAAATGCTAAGTTGTGTTAAGCACAAAGTGGTGACATTCTAATTCAACACTTTTAAATCAGTAAATAGCTGCCCTCAACTGGATAGTACAGAGCATTGCAACTTCAAACTGAACACTTAAATTGTGTTTGTAACAATATAGTTTTATTAAAAAGAGACATTATTAGTGATTGAACAAAGTGCTAATTTCTAAATGTATTTATGTATGTAAGTATGTACCAAAAATTTCTTTTTTTGAGTATTTAAGCAGTAGTACTTCTAAACCAATATTCCCAATAAACATAGAACAAACTTTCATACATAGATGACTCTCTATCTTCTATATCTGATCAATGAGGGAAATCATGGACAATGAATACAAGAACCCCAATTGTTAAGACTTTAAAATGAAGCTAATTCCATGTGTAAGAAAAGATCAAGTCCAAATCTCACTTCTACTTTTAGAAACATTTAAGATGTTCTTAAATGTTTAAGAGTTACCATTATTACCCAAATTGAGACTCTTAAAAATAAAAGCTGTTTTTAAAGATGACCCCAGAAACATTAGGGCAATGTAAACACTGTAGGCAGCATGAATACCAGAGATAAACTACCTTAGCTCAAATCCTGATTTTATCAGGGATGACCTTAAATCAGTCCCTTCTTGCCTCAATTTTGCCTTGGCAGTACCTACCGCACAGAACCGCTGTGAAGATTAAATAAGTGAATGTAAGTATACAGAATAATGCCTTGCATTATTGTCTAGTAAGAGTTCAATACTGTTAAACTACCATTATGATTACTTACCACTACTATCATTGGGACCAAAAATCACATAGAGCATTGTAGATTACATTTCTATTTTTTTAAGTACTAGGAAAGCACCTTACCTAACCTAATTGTCCCTTCAAATTAACCTTAAATAAATAAATAACTAGGAAAGCAAGCGAGATTCTAAAATCCATCTATAATAACTTTTGAAGTAGGATATTAAAAAATATTTACAAGTATCTACAAGTTTCAGAAAGATTTCCGTAATTCTGCCATTTTGGTCATATTTTGTCAAAAAGATCCTTGTACTTAAATGTTGATTACAGCACAATTCACAATCACAAAGATATGGAATCAATCCAAGTGCCCATCAATTCATCAGTGGAGACACACACACACACACACACACACATACACACACCATGGAATACTACTCAGCTATGAAGAAAAATGATTTAATCCATTTTACAACAATTTGGATGGAACTGGAGACCATTATCCTAAGCAAAGTATCTAAAGAATGGAAAAGCAAACACCACATATACACACGGTTTAAACTGGAATTAAACTAATCTACATTCAGATGCAGATAGAAGTAAAATTCAAGCATATGAGGAGCAGGTGGGGATGGGTGAAACTATACCTAAGGCACAATAAACACTATCTGTGTAATGCGCATACTTATAACCCTGACTCAAGCAGTATAAAAGCAATCCATGTAACCAAAACTTATGTACCCCAACAAAATTCTGAAATTTTAAAATACGATTGAAAGGGCAGGGGGCAGTGGCTCACACCTGTGATCCCAGCACTTTGGTAGGCCGAGGTGGGTGGATTGCCTGAGCTCACGAGTTTGAGACCAGCCTGAGCAAGAGCAAGACACCGCCTCTAAAAAATAGCCGGGCATTGTGGTGGGCGCCTATAGTCCCAGCTACTTGGGAGGCTGAGGCGAAAGAATTGCTTGAGCACAAAAGTTAGAGGTTGTTGTGAGCTGTGATGCCATGGCACAGGGGCAACAAAGTGAAACTCTGTCATAAATAAATAAATAAATAAATAGATTGAAAGAATGAAATTCAAGAAAAATAACCTCAGGATTTTTCTGATTCCACAGTATACTATAATAATAAGTGAGTGTGTGCCTATGTATGTGTGTGTGTGTGTGTGTGTATACATTTCCTCACATACTTGCTATCGTGGCCCAAATAGTCAGTGCCATACAGAGAGTATCTAATTTTTAATGAGTAAGCTTTAGATTTTATTCATCTCTTTGCATCTAAGAACTCAACGACACTTTCCCTCATTTTTTTCATTAAACATTGAAAAAATATTTGAAATGAAACAAAAACCCAACAATCAGACCTAATTTTTTAAGTATTTCAGAAACGTCTAATATGAAATCCTCATTGACTGTAACATAACTTGCCTCATGATGAAGTTTAACTCTTACAGTCTGAGCTGAGTTACCCTAGGTGTTAAATTGGTCTTACACAGCACAGCTGCTCACCAAGAATTTAGCTGGTGATTATTATAATCATACCTTAAGTCAACTATGACAAAAATGACACAGTAATTATAGGTATTTCAGTCACACAAAAGCCTCATGTGATGATGAAGTGATTTAAAGAAACCTAATTTTCAATAATTCTCAAAATAAAATTTAAGTGTAAGAAAAACAATAATTTCTTTAATATAAGTTCTTAAGATCCATCATTTAAATACTTTTATAATCAAGTTTAAACAAATAGTTCAACCTTTCAGTTAAAATAAATTAAATATTAATCAATCATTTATTTCTCCTATAAAAACTCCAAAGAGTGTTACAGGCCTACAAATCATAATACTAATGCTATAATAATAATTAGGAATAAGGACAAAGTAGTAATAATTCTCTTAAAGCAGAGTAAAGCAGATGGTTTTGCTATACAACTTTTAAAAAATTAAAACTAAGTTGCAAAGGCAGAATGCACAGTTCAACACATTATAAAAATTTATTTTATGAAAAATAAAAAGCTAAACTTATGGAAATATAAAAAATCTGACAAAGTATTGACAATTTAAAAAAATAAAATAGGAAGGAGAAAAAATTGTTTCCTACATTGTTGAGCTTCCAATATAATAATAAATCAAAATTATTTTGATTGAGACATAGTACCACAACTTCATTTATATAATTGTCAGTAACATGGCACAAAAGGATGTGAGATTTTAATATACATGAAAATCATGTGAGCGATTATTAAAAATGAATATCCCAACTTTGTTGTTTAGTCAGGTAGCACTGGACTGTAATCCAGCAATCTGCATTTCTTTTCTTTTTTTTTTTTTTAAAAGACAGAGTCTCACTTTGGCACCCTTTGTAGAGTGCCATGGAATCACAGCTCACAGCAACCTCAAACTCTTGGGCTCAAGCAATCTCCCTGTCTTAGCTTCTCAAGTAGCTGGACTACAGGCACCCGCCACAATGCTCGCTCAGCTATTTTTAGAGACGGAGTCTCATTCTTGCTCAGGCTGGTCTCCAACTCAAGCAGTCCACCTGCCTAGGCCTTCCAGAGTGCTGGGATTACAGGCGTGAGGCACCTCGCCTGGCTCGGCAATCTGCATTTCTAATAAGCACTCCAGATGTTTCTGATGCAGCCAGCTGGTTCTGGGTCACACTTTGAAAATTAAGGCAGTCCCAGGTTATGAAAAAGATAGCTTCTGTAGGTTTGTTTTTAATTTGAATTTATATATAAATTGGAACAGGTACATTTACTTATTACCTTTTATTTTATTTTATGTTTTTATTAAATTATAGCTGTGTACATTAATGCAATCATGGGGTACAATGTGCTGGTTTTATATACCATTTAAAATATTTTCATCAAACTGGTTAACATAGCCTTCACCACATTTTCTTATTGTGTTCAGACATTTATACTCTACACTTAGTAAATTTAACATGTACCCTTGTAAAATGCATAATTATTACCTTTAATAGCTTCATTTCATAATTGTAGGTATAAATAAGTCAGATGTTTGTAACTGGCTGTACTAGTGTAGG
>CAUYPK010068576.1:0-68211 GCA_963574355.1 Loris lydekkerianus
AAACCAGTTTAATGTCACACTCTTTTCCTTCTCTCCCCCCCCCCCCCATATGCCCCCAAAACAAACAGACCTAGAGCTCTTCTAGGATTCTTGCTGGTGACTGGAGCTCCTTTGCCAGGAGGCAACGCTTTTCTTACCTTCTACAGTTTTGGAAGAAAGGATTTAAAATGCAAATGCCACAACAGGGCCTTCTTACCAAGTGAGATCTGGTACTTCCTTTATACCAAAGATGTAAATGACTCTTTTCTTATTTTGAAATGGATAAGGAAGATGCTGAGTTGGGGGAAAGGATCGCCTGGGGGAGACCACTTCCTGATGTCAAGTACAGCCAGCTGTCTCTCCTCAACTGCATGCACACTATGCCTCAAGATATTTTTGCATATAGTTAGGTGGCTGCACACAAATTTCTGTTCTGGGCTGCCCAGTAAGGAGATGTGGGGCAGGGATGGGCAGTGGGGAGGCCCAGGCCCTGGGATGATGGGATGGTAAGCCTGGGACGCACAGGCCAGGCAGAACAGCAACTGGAGGTAAAGATGGAATGAAGGCCCTGTGGCCTCAGAGCAGAGCGGGGCCCTGGGAACCACTTCTCAACATCGCCCCTGGGGCCAGGTAAAGCCTGAGATGCCCTGGTGACCAGAGAGAAGGCAGTTGCCAGGAGAGGGAAGCCCAGGCCAAGTTGCCCAAGCTGAAAACTACTCTTCCAGGGAAAGCAGAACCGAAATAGGAAACCATCAACTCTCCCTGGTGTCACAGAATCATTTTCGAACAGTTATAAAACCTAATACTTATACAAATATTTAATGAGCTTGTGCTAGAGATATATCAGCTCATTACTGAGGGAATCAGCAACGTAGTAGAGCCTATTTTAAGGAGGGTATGAGAAACGCGTATAAGGTTCTCATAGAAGGTAGAATGACAGGCAAAGTTAGATACAAAATAGTTAATATCCTGTAGGGACTAAAACAATAATTTTGGGGGTTATCTTTTCTACTGAACAAAATCACTTGCAACTTATCTCACATCCTCAAATTAACCTCTAATTTCACAGAACCTGAATCTTAATCAATAATAAATAGTATGTTAAACAAAGTTACTTTCTTCTACATGACCCTTAAGTGGAATTGTCAGAAAATGTGTACATGACCCTTTAGTGTGATTTTTAACAACCATATAGTTATCTTTTTGCCTTATTCTTGAGTTCCTCTCATCCCCCAATAAAGTGAGAGGAGGATTGGAATGGAGGCCCAGGAACTTGAACCCTTGGAACAGAGCTTGCATACCTTAGTGGTTACCAGTACTTGGAACCAGACCATTATGGTTACAAATCCTGAATCTGCTATTCATTGGCTGTGGGGCCTTCAGCAGGGTGTTTGACTTTTAAGCCTCAGTTTCCTCATCTGTAAAATGGGTGTCTAGTAATGCCTTCACTCGGAGCATTGTGAGGCTTAATGCTGGCTTACATTGATTTCACACTGCTAGGGACAGGATGATGTTAATTTAGAAGATGGGTCCTGGCAAGGTCACAGGGAGAAGATGACAAGGGACTTAGAGAGCTAGGACCTCCACCCGTGGAATCTTAGGGACCCAGTTGCCATGGAGACAAATAAAACAGTTCATTTTGCTTTGATGTGGCTGGGTGGCAGGGGAAGTGGGTCTGTTATCAAGGCTGGGGGCCTCTCCCTGCTTCCTGACTCCACCCCCCATAGGGTCACCTACCACCCCTACTCTGGGGGTGGCAGGAAACCTCACATCAGTGCCACAGGGTCCTGCCTGCTACAGCTCTCTTGGGCTCAGCCCACATGTTTATTGAATGTTTACTCTATGCCTGCAAAACTGTGAAGACCACAATACCTTCCTGCAAAGAATTTATCTATAATCCTGAGGACCCACAGTGGGCATCTTATGTGTGAGTCACTTTGTAATTTCAAAGCACACAGACCTCCAGGATTGCATCTCACCTGTAGGGTGAGAGGGAGAAGGAATAATATTCCCATTTCATACATGAGGAAACTAAGTTCAGTGTTTCTTGTTCAAGATATAAAGTCAAGTATGAGAGAAGGAACATGGGCTTTAATATGACAAAGACTTATACTCTGTCATTTATTAGCTGATGGCCTTGGGCAAATTACTTAAGTTCCCTGAGCTTCCCTGTCAAAGGAGGTTGTGATTTTGGTGAGAATGAGGATGGCAGTGACGTGAGGTTGCATTCATTGTGTGCTTGTGCTTTATTAATCACAGCCAAGGGTTGGTCCCACCTGTCCCTCAGAACATGTCTCTGGGTAGTTACTATTATTCCCATTTTTCAGATGCTTAAATTGAAGGCTAGACAGTTAAGTAGTTTGCCCTCAATCGCATGGCTAACAAGAGCTCTTACCACCTGAACCCAGGTCCATTCAATTCTAAAAACCATATTCTTTTCTTCTTTTCACACTTGCATAAAGCTATGTTCCTACTAGGAGGCACTGACAGATGACCGTGCAAACTGGGGGACCCTGGGCTGTCCTGGCTGTCTTTTTGTAAGCACTTTTCCACCAGAGGGATTTGCTCCTGCCCCTTTCCCTTTCAGTCTTGGTACCTTCCTACCCTCGACCTCCTGTCAAATAGGAAACAAATCTGGATGAGGTCAGTTTTGTCCATCAACTGGTAGTGGATGAATTCTGAATACTCTTCAGTGGCAATGGATTTCTGTTGGGAAATTATCAGACATTTTCATTTTATAGTTTTTGTCTCTGATTATGGAATGAAAGATTTATAACCCCTGAAAGAATGTCAAACAACATTTACTAGTAGGTGGGAGACATTTAGGGGAAGGAGTGGAGGGCAGGTGTTAAGGAAATCACAGAGCTGGCTGCCTGTAACAGAAAGCCGCCCCCCCCCCAAAAAAAACCCCCAAAACAGTGGCTTAAACGTATAGGAGTTTATTTTTCTGTTACACACACACACACACACATACACACCTTGGAAGAATACAGTCCATCGCTGGCATGGTGGCCCCATGACACCCCATCTTTCTACCCCACCATCCTTAGCAGGAGGTAGCATCCTCAAGATCGCTTCATGGTCTAAGATGACTGTTGGAGCTCTGGCCGTTGTTAGCAAAGAGAAGGAAGTGAGGAGGGCTGCACACCCAATACCTTCTGCAGGGAGGCTGTGAAATGTAACTTATCAAGGGCTACATTGCCCAGTGTTTCATTAAAAAAGAAGTGGGGATGGGTATTGGTAGATGTCTAGAAGTCTCTGCCATATATAACTTACCTGTAAGAGTGACTAGGAAGCCTGAATTGGACCTGGTGGGGTGGTAAGAGGGCTGGTGTGGCAGGTCTCCTCACTGGTGGCTCTGGAAAGCTGGCGATCTCATCCCATGGGTATTTCTGCAGGGTCACTGCACTTGTTCAGAGCGGTGTGTCTTTTGTTATCCCTGGCCTATAGATTCCAAGAACTCAGAAATCCACTCTGCCTGCGTGGAGGTCTTTTCTCCCCAGCAGTATTGCCCTCTGGCCTTGCTCACCTCATCCCTTCTTGCCCTGCAACCTCTCTGCTCCCAGACTCCCAGCCTTCATGGTAGGTCCTCTCCTCCTCTGTTGATTGACCTTCCCACCCTGAAGACACAAGTCCCCAGTTTCTGCGGTCTCTCTAGAATCTAGGACCCCAGAGACAGGGAGCAGAAGGGGCTGCTTGTGGGAGCGCTGGTGGGGAGGAAAGCACAAAAGAAACAGCTGCCAGGAGGGTGGTGCTGGTGTCTACGTCAGGGCGTCCCATGGATCAGACTCAAACTGGCTCCCGTGAGTTGACAGCACTCACAGATGGCGCAGAGCGATGACCCCACATCATCTCATTTTAGGATAGCAGCACAGGTAGGACTGGGCCCTACTTCACCCCAGACTCTGTAGAATCTTGGTGTTTGCCTTGCAAAAGGAAACTGAGCCAAAACATGGTTGCTGCCTGCCTCATACTTCACAGCATCCTCAGTATGGGCACATCTGTAAGGGTGCTGTTAATTCAATACCAGAGCTTGATGGTATTGACTTGATGGCACAAGTAGTGGTTTTCATGTGTCCTTGGTCTTCATAAGTCCAAGTAGCCTGTTCTGTGCAGAACGCCCATCTATTTGCAACTTTTTAAAAGGGCAGAAGCTTAGATAGGTACACAGGCTCGATTGTGAAGGGTCTTGACTGCCCAGGCAAGGAATGTGACCTTCACTGTGACTGCTTGCTCCCCAGTCCATCCCACCAGTACAATAATACCTTTTCTTTGCCCCTTATGGTGGCTTATCTTGATTTTCTACGTGTTACAACCTGGCACAGGAACAAGATTTTTCTTTACCACCTGAACCAGTCTCGGTTTAAGAAGCCAATCCTAGAAAGCAGTTCCTGTCTGCTAAAGTGACCGAGAAAGAGTGTGATCTAAACTCAAAGGGACAGAGGGGTCTGTTGATCCAAGGTTCCCTGATTGCCTCGTCCCTGTGCTGGGAGTGTAGTGTGGAGACAGGGGTGGCGCTGGGGCTAATACCACACCCTACTTAGTAGTCCTGGCCTCCCTGGCACCCCCACGTAAAGTAATGAAAACTAAGGCTCATCAGCTTGCAGGGTACTGGGAGACATTTCCAGACTCACAATGTTCACCAGCAAATAGGTCTCAATGGACAATTTCTAAGCCTGGTTCAAAGGAGTCAGTTTGTACAAGTTTATAGGCTCATAGCAGGGGTAGGTGGCTCTGCCTGTAATCCTAGCACTCTGAGAGGCCAATGCAGGTGGATGGCCTGAGCTCAAGAGTTCAAGACCATCCTGAGCAAGAGTGAGACCCCATTTCCAAAAATACCCTGGTACTGTGGCAGGTGCCTGTAGTCCCAGCTACTGGGGAGCTGAGACAAGAGGATCTCTTGAGCCCAAGAGTTTGAGGTTGTGAGCTATGACACTATGGCACTTGACCCAGGGTGACAGAGTGAGACTCTTATCTAAAAAAAAAAAAAAAAAAAAAAAATTATAGGCTCAAAGCCCCATCTATATTACAGTCTTTTCTAATTTGTTCCCAGCTCAGGCCCCTGCCCATCAGTCCATTACCCCCTAACCCCACACCCCATGCTAAGCAGTGAGGTCCATTACTAAGCGAGGCCAAGGAGGAGGTTTTAATGGTATCTTCAGGGTTGGGATGGACAGTTTTATTTGATGATTGTATGCTCCACTTGGGATCTACTGGTATCTTGGATGTTTAGTGCTGGCCAACCAACTCTGAAAATAGCTCCCTCTCAGTCAGGGTGTGCCAAGAGGCACAGATGTCCTCCTAAATGTCCCCTAGCTCTAACTGTACTGCAGTCCCAAAACGGGACAGGTGGCGTATCCCATGACACACAGGAGTAGGTGCTAGAGACTGTTTCTTGTGTGGAGACTAAAGGAGATGAGTGAGCTTCAAGGAGAGAGTTGTCAACAGTATCAAACACTCTAAGACACTTATTCAAGGAGATTGATGGTAAGGTTGAGCTGTTGGGATTTGAGACTGAATAAAACACTGGTTAAACTTCAGGAGAAGAGTTTCAGAAGGTGGTGGGGTTGGAAGCCCACTGCCAAGTGTTTGATGCAGAGGGACAGTGACGTCACAGCCTTCTGCTCCTAGAGTGTGACCTGCTGCATGTCCAGGGTCAACAGAGCCCAAATGGCAGTGAAGAAATGGAGTTGGCGTGGTGAGGGTTACCTATTAGAAAACAAGAAATAGCTATAGAAAAGAGAAATAAGGTCAGGAGATCTTGCACGTGTGTGTTTGGAGTCAGGTAGGCTGGGGTTTCCATTGTGTCCTCCAGGTAGCTGCAGGATTAGTATGCAGGGTGGATGGGGCGAAGGGCTCTTTTTTCTGTAATGCCTCTCAGTGGCCACCAGATGGTGTCCCAAGCCCTGATAGTAACAGCCAATTTGCTAGGCAATTTCCTAGCAAAATAGATGTGACATTAACTTCCAAACGGTTATGGTGACATCAAAAATGTCACACAAAAGGCTAAAAATCAAAGCAATTAGGTCCAAAGTTACAGCGCACAATCTGGTAATTTTCTTCCATTTATTAAACAAAAACCACGACCTTTGTGTATCTAGCTATCTATAAACTCCCAGCCTGGGCTTGCACTTCTGTGGGGACATCCTTCTAGGTCCCAGCTTCACCCCAGTCCACAGTGGCCCTCTCTGGATGGGGACTCCCCAAGAGACTATTTCCGGGCTCTGACGAGAAGGCAACCTGCTGCACCAAACCGTGTCTGCCCTGGTACCTGAGAAGCGGGAATTCTTGTTTAGATCTGAACGCATAAGTGGGCTGCTTTCCAGCTACAGAACTGTGTCAGGTTGCAGGGAAAACTTCTGATTTGTTTCTTCTCAGCATTTTGAATTCAGAGGAGACAGAGAGGGGGAGAGGCCAGAGAGGAAGGGGATGCAGGCTGGGAGGCGGTCTGGGGGTAGAGATCCCTCTGAGCAGTGATGACAAGACCACAGGCCCCCAGTGGGTGTGGGATGCCAGACAGAGACGTAGAGGTGCTGGAGGAGATTAGTAGCTTCCCGGTGACTGGATCTGAGGCTGAGTGGATGGGCTGAGGGCACCTGGCACAGCCACTAGGGGAAAGTACCCAGGACCCCAAGAGGCAATCAGTGACAACAGATTGCCAGCCTCCTGGTCCTGGGGTCCCCTCCCACCGTGCTTTGCCTCTCAGTCTCTAAAGAAATTTGGCCAGTCCAGCTGAGACGGGGCCTGGAAATCACAGACTGCTAATGGCCTTTGCGGCCACAATTTAATCTGCCCGTTATGGGAGAAACTGAGACCCAGAGATACGTGACCTGCCCAAGGACACGCAGAAGAGCCAGACCAGAGCTTAGGCATCCAGCCTGGGCTCTAACCCTGCATCCCGTGGAGGGTCCAAATAGCATTTCTCCTGCCCAGCGTTCTTCTGAGCCTCATGAAGAAACTTCCAACCTGATCACCCAGTGTCTGGCTCGTCCCCAGGCATGAGGATATGATGCTGAAGGGACAGAGAAACCCATAAATGCTTTTTTGTTGTTGGCCCACAGGAATCTCCTATCAGCGACTGGTGAGGGCTGAGCAGGGCCTGCCCATCCGGAGTCACCGCAGTTCCACCGTGTGAGTGCTCGGGGGGAGTGCTAAACAGGAGTGGGGAGGTATAGGTGCTGTTTTAGGCTGAAGGGCTTCCATTAGATTCTTAAAGGAGTCTGCATCAGTTGTGCCAGGTGGTAGGCACACATTACCTCACTTTATCCAAACTTTTCAGATGAGAAACTGGAAGTCAGAGAGGCCAAGTAACTTCTCCAAGGTCACACAGCTAGTAAGTGTCTGAGCTAGGATTTGAACTTCGGTCTTACTCAAAAGCCCATGTTCTTTCCATAGTGTCTTTCTGCCTGTTACTAAAACAGTGTTTCCAAACACTTTTTGACCAGGACCTACAATTACAAATACACTTTATATGACAGCCTAGTACACACATCTGCATGCGCACACCCCTGAACCAAGTTTCACGGAATGAAACTTATGCCTACTATATAGGATGAGCTGTCCTATTCTATTTCTTTAAGATGCAAATTCTGGTTCTCCTCACATTTATTTCCTTGCCCACTCCTGGGTCCTGACCTACAGTTTATAAAGCTCTAGAGAGGAGGTGCCCATTCTGGGGACCCTCTGAGGTCTTGAAGACTGGTGGTGATGTCATGCCTTGACATATGGGGAGCCCAGGAACTCCAGACTTCATGGGCCTCACCCAGCCTCAAGGGCTCACTTCCAGAGTTCCTTCTAGACAAAAACTAGCAAGTCTGTGGTAGGTGTGGAAAGAGACAGAAAGGGCATGAAAGTGTAGTTTAGTGAGAGAGAGATACCCACTAAAGTATCTGAGTGATACTCAGGGCTGAGGCAGACAGGCTGGTGAGTAATCACTAACCCCTTTTAGGTAACCTCATTTAAATCCTCCTGTTATCCCAGTGAGGAAGGGATTTTTCAGATTAGATGACTGGGGCACAGATAGGTTAGTAAGAAGAACTAAGGGTCTAGAGAGGGTCTCTCTCTCCTTATCTATACATTAGGAAAGATGCTAAGTTCTTTTTTTGAGACAGTCTCACTCTGTTGCCCAGGCAAACATGCCCTGGCCTCAGCCTAGTGCACAGCAACCTCACTCTTGGGCTCAAGCAATCTTCAGCCTCAGCCTCTTGAGTAGCTGGGGTTACAGGTGCCCACCACAATGACTGGCTAATTTTTCTACTTTTAGTAGAGATGGGGTCTCGCACTTGCTCAGGCTGCTCTCAAATTCCTGAGCTCAAGCTATCCTTCTGCCTCGGCCTCCCAGAATGCTAGGATTACAGGCATGAGCCGCCACGGCTGGCCTGATTTTTTGGGCAGAGAAATCACACAAGCTGGTGAAGGCAGGGGCTTGGCTGGTCTCGCCCTGCACACAGTAGTGTTTAGCGCATGTCTGTGCATGGAAGGAGTGAACTCGCTTAGCAAGGGAGAGAGGCTCAGTATGCCCAGAGGGAGTGCTGCTTACATTGTGCTGCTGTGTCTCACTGGGTTTGAACACAGCTTGGGACTGTGAGAGAGCAGTGCAGTGATATGCACTGTGATGTCATGGTGGGGGTTGGCATGGGTGAAGTGAGAATGACTATGCACTGTTATTAACTGTTAACTGAGCCATCAGCACCTCAGGGTTCACGGTTCTCTTTCTATTTGAAGGACGTTTAAAAGTTTCCATAATAGACTTAATTACTGGCACCAAGAGGGACTCCCAGCATTCATCAAGAAGGAAGGAAGAGCAGCTGGCCACACAACCCCAGCCCGATGCTAGCCAGCATGATGGTGGTGGACTAATTAGAAAATATGTCCCCTCTAAGCAGAATAAGACGCAGCCCTGACTTGGCATCATTTCCACTGGGCAGATGCAGCTCCTGTGCTCTGAGGAATTTTAGGCCCCACTCACCCCAGGCCACACTGCATGAGAACATGTAGCTTCCTTGCTCCCTGGACCCCTTAAAAATGGTCACCTGGCTTCATGTCATCTCACCTAAAATATGGTTCTCCCTTGAGGAAGTTTGCATCCATTCAGATGTTCCGTAGGAAAAAATGTTAATGTAAAAGTTAAGGTAAAATTTATTTCTAAAAATTAAGTTCACTTTTGAAAAGGTCTTTGAAAACACCAGTTGAAAAGTACTTAGACCCCAAACTTGCCCAGGACTGGGGCCCGGAGTGCCCACCTCTCTCCTGGCCTGGGCTGAGAGGAGGCCCACCTCAGTGGACCTGAGTGCCAGCGGGCGTGATGTGTGGCTGCACCCTGGTATGCTGGCCACTCCCAGGTGCCACAACTGTCCTCTGTGCCCCCAGCACTGTGCTGCTGCTGAACCCCTTGGAGGTACAGGGTGAGTTCCTTGCCGTGGCCGACAAGTTGAGTGCACCGGGGCACTCGCCCCACAGCACCTACACCACCCTGCTCCTGCATGCCTTCCAGGCCACCTTTGGGGCCTACTGTGACCTCCCAGGCCTGCAATGCAGGCTGCAGGTATGTACCTGGGCTCTCATCTCCTCCATCTCAGCCACAGTTGCTGGGGTACAATGGTCCTTCTCATGCTGAGGGACATGGCAGGGGGGTGGCTGGAGTATTGCCTTTGCCAAGGGGGTTTCTGGAGTGCTGGACCCTGACCAGAGCTAGATGGTCCGCTGGGCAGTGGGTGCCTCAGAGGATGGCACATGCCATGGGAACAGGAATGAGCTTTGGACTGAAGACCTGGCGTCTAGTCCTGGCTCCATGACAGGTCAGCTGTGTTGCCCTGGACAGCCCTTTCCCTCTTTGGAAGGGCAGTGAGGCACTCTGAATCCCTCCCAACTGCAGTGGGGCTGGGCCTGTCTCTCCTGATCCTTTCTTGAGAATGGTGGTTGAAGGGGAGGCCTGACTCCCTGACCAGCTGCAGGAAGAGGTAGGAGATGAGGCCAGGAGGGGTCTGGTCACTGCTGCTTTTGTCAAGACCTTAGGAACTGCAGCAGGCAGTGAGGCCACAGTATAGGAGCAAACCTCTCCTCCTGGGCTTTCAGGCCAAGACCCTGGCAGAGCTTGAGGACATCTTCACTGAGACTGCCGAGGTGCAGGAGCTGGCATCTGGCATCGGGGATGCTGCGGAGGCCCGGCAGTGGCTCAGGACCAAGCTGCAGGCAGTGGGAGAAAAGGCTGGCTTTGCTGGGGTATTGGGTGAGGCTCTTGGCTCTTGGGAGGGTGGGGCTTGGCCCACTTTCCCCATCTCCTGTTGTAGCTCTGTAGGTGTGCAGGCCAGCTGGGCCCAGCTCCTGTGCTCCACATTCATTCTGGGCCAAGAGGCTTCAGCATCTTGTCGCTCCAGCATCTCCTGGGGCATGGTCCCTGTGTGTAGGATCAGGGTTGCCATCACTGTTGAAGGCTTGTGGGAAGAGGAAAGGAGTGCTCACTGAGCACAAGGGCTTGGCTTTCTTGTTGGAAGTGATGCCAAAGCTGTCACATCACTTTGCATATATCCCTTTGAAGCCACCTTGGTCACATGGCCTAATCTTGTCCTAAAGGCACCCATGAAATGTCCTCTCTACAGCTCTGTTGCCATAGAAGGAAGCACTGATCGTGAGAAGCAATCATCCGTCCCTGTTACAAAATTATTTATAAAACTTTATGGGATAATACTATTATTTTCCCATTTGGATGTTGCAAAATGAGGCTCAGAGGTTGTGACTTGGCCACATTTATGCAACTTGTAAAGAGCATGGTATCTCTGAGGTGTGCTTAGAGGAAGGGCCCTCTGGCTAGAAGCCAGGCAGACAGGCCTAGCTCAGCCTCCACCTGCCAGCTGTGTATCATTGAAAAGTTCTTTTCCAACTCAAGTCTTCTCTGACACAAGGGGACTGTGCTGGCCGATCTCCAAGGCCTCCTCCCCAGCCCCCTTGCCTCGCCCTTCCGGTTCTTACAGACACAGGAAAACCTGGGAAGCTCCACACCATCCCCATCCCTGTGGCCAGGTGCTACACCTACAGCTGGAACCAGGACAGCTTTGGTAAGGAACCGGTGGGACCCCACTGCCTGGCTATCTTTCTAGTTCTGTACAGCTGCCCCCTTCCTCCCAGGCCCTGACTTGAGCAGGCTCTAAGCACAGAAGGGCACAGTGCTGGGAGTCCCTGGCTGGTCCTGAGCCCACTTCTGCTCTGCCTGGAGTCCAGTCTGCCTAAGCCTGTCCCTGCTGTGAAGGTACACAGGAGGGGACCCTGACAGCGCTGCCCCTTGTTTCCCGCAGACATCCTGCAGGAAATTCTGCTCAAGGAACAGGAGCTGCTCCAGCCAGGGATCCTGGGGGATGATGAAGAGGAGGAAGAAGAGGAGGAGGACTTGGAAACAGACGGACATTGTGCTGAGAGGGACTCCCTGCTTTCCACAAGTTCTCTGACATCCCGGGACTCCACCCTGTCCCTTGCCTCCTCCCAAGCCTCAGGGCCAGCCCTCTCCTGCCAGTTGCTGACCTCCTTTGTGTCAGGCCTCTCAGATGGCATGGACAGTGGCTACGTGGAGGACAGTGAGGAGAGCCCCCCTGAGTGGCTGGGAAGGCCTGGCAGCCAGGAACGCCGGGGCTACCACAGGCCTGGGCAGAAGTTCAACAGGATCTATAAACTCTTTAAGAGCACCAGCCAGCTGGTTCTGCGGAGGGACTCTCGGAGCCTGGAGAGCAGCTCGGATACGGCCCTGCCCCTGCGGAGGGCAGGAAGCCTCTGCAGCCCCCTGGACGGCCTGGAGCCACCCCGCTCCCGGGCCCAGCGCTCCCGCTCCCTGCCCCAGCCCAAGCTCAGCACCCAGCTCTCCAGCTGGCTCCTGGCCCCTGCTTCACGCCACCAGCGCCGCCGTCCCTTCCTGAGTGGGGATGAGGACCCCAAGGCTTCCACGCTGCGTGTTGTGGTCTTTGGCTCTGATCGCATTTCAGGGAAGGTAGCTCGGGCATATAGCAAACTTCGGTAAGAGCCATGAGGGGCGGCATCACTCTGTCCTGTGTAGTGGGGTTGTGCTGGTGGGATCTGGACCTGAGGCTTAAGGTCTGAGAGGGACCAAGGGTTCCATTCTCACCATCTTCTTTTTCCCAGGCGGCTGGAGAATAATCACCCACTCCTCACGCGGTTCTTCAAGCTTCAGTTCTTCTACGTGCCTGTGAAGCGAGGCCATGGGACCAGCTCTGGTGCCTATCCAGCCTCTCTGAACCAGACACCCCCACCCCACACAGACTCCCCGAGGCACCCCAGCCCTGCAGTATGTCCTCAGCCTGGGCCAAAATAGGGTGGGAGAACAGAGTGGGCATGAACAAGTTCTAGCTACCAAAGGGAGCTGGTCAGACGGAAGTCATCAAAAGGAATTACCTGTGTTCATAGGACACCTCCTCCTGCCTGGTTCTCACTCCCAGGTCCCTGCCCTGCACTTGGGTATGACATTTTGCCACATGACAAAGGCTGAAAGTTGTCATCCAAGGGCAGGAAGGAGCTCAGCTTGAGGCTGCAGGTGCTGTCCTGGGCCTTGGAGCTAGGATGGGCAGGCCTCCTGGGTAGCTGGGAATGACCCTCATCTCTTCCTCAGGAGCTGGGCACAGCCTCATGGGAGGAGAGCACCAATGACATCTCCCACTACCTCGGTATGCTTGACCCCTGGTACGAGCGCAATGTGCTGGGCCTCATGCACCTGCCCCCTGAAGTCCTGTGCCAGGTAAGTGGCCCCTAGTGTCGGCAGAAAGGGCCTGCTAGCTGTGGTCATCCAGCCTCAATCTAATTTGAGACCCTCATGGAGGACCAGGGTTCACTTGGACAAGAGCAGAGAGGATGGGTGAGAAGTAGGCCTTAGTTTCAACGTAGGACACTGGGGGCAAGTGCTGGAGTCACTGTGGTTACAGGAGGCTCTGCAAAGGGTGGAAGGGATCTTAGATTTCAGCCACTTCCTCAGCTCCTGGCCTCATCTAGCTGGGTCAGAAGGCTCCCCAGAGGCCCATGGGTTGGGTGGGGAAGGTACTGGCCAGCTGTGGCCCCTCCGCTGTTTCCTGCTTCCGTCTCATGGTGCCTCCCTGGTCCATCTGCCCCCTATCTTCTCTCCACCTCTGCATGCGCATGTGCATCTTTGCCTCTCCTCCTCCCCTATTTTCTTCCTCTCTGCGCTCTACCCATCTGACCCTCGATCTTGGCTGCCCTACCCTCCACAGCAGTCCCTGAAGGCGGAAGCCCGGCCCCTGGAGGGCTCCCCGGCGCAGCTGCCCATCCTGGCGGACATGCTGCTGTACTACTGTCGCTTCGCTGCCAGGCCGGTGCTGCTGCAGGTCTACCAGACGGAGGTAAGGCCCACCTCCCCCACCCCCACGTCTGCGCTTTCCCACAGACCTACTGCAGACCCAGGTCTGCTGGGCTCCCAGCACCCCCAACTCCCCACTCCCGCCACCACGTGGCAGCCTGCAGCCCTCTGCTGGAGAAGCCAGAGGGGAGGTTCACACTGACGCACGTGCCCCTGTCCTCTCCAGCTGACCTTCATCACGGGGGAGAAGACGACAGAGATCTTCATCCACTCCCTGGAGCTGGGTCACTCTGCGGCCACACGCGCCATCAAAGCTTCGGGTGGGTACTACCCGAACCCAAGAGATTGGCGGGGAGGTGGGGCGACCCGGGAGGCGGGCGACCAGAGTGGGTAGAGCCAGGGGCGGGGCTCCGGGAAGGCGGGGCTCCGGGGGTCTGTGCTGGGCACTGGAAGTGGGAGGGCGTGAATGGTCTGCATGTGCCGCACAGGTCCTGGCAGCAAGCGACTCGGCATAGATGGCGACCGGGAAGCCGTCCCTCTAGCACTACAGATAATTTACAGCAAGGTAAACCAAACGCTAATCTTTCCTCCACCAGAGCTTGGGCCCAGAGCTGGACTCATGTGTTTCTGGGCCCCAGTCTTTAAGCTAGAAAGTCTCAGAAGGCTCCCCCGGGTACTGAGAGAAGAGGGGCATGGAGGAAGTGGACGTCTCTCTGCCCCTTGCCCTCTGAAGTCTCCCTCTCCACGTGTTTTCTGTTGTCACCCGAATGCGCTCAGCAGCTTCTCTGAAGGGTCAGGAGCAGGAGTCTGCTGGGCCTGGCTACAGAGCTGCAGGGGAGCGGGAGGGGCCTCCGAGAGGCCCATGAGGGTCTGTGGGGCTCGTGGTCTGGATGGTGCATGCAAGGTGGGATCGTGTGAGAAGGGAGTGTGGAGGGTTGTAGGAAGGAGGAAGGGTGTCCAGGAAACACCAGGAGACATAAGGTTCTGAACAGGTCCCATCAGGGTACAGGCTGAGAAAGGCTTGGCCTTACAGGTGGGAGTCTTCCTTCCTTCCTTCTTTCCTTGGGCCATTCCAAAGATATTTATTTAGTACCTACTCATGCCATCTGTGCACCGGGCAGGAAAAATAGTTGACCAGGGAAGGCTCAGCTCTCCTTTAACCTAGAGGAGGGAGAGAGACAAGAAACAAGGAACCAAATAAACAGCCAAGATAATTTCAGAGAGGTGAGTGATGACAAGGCAATAAAAGGGCAGATGAGTAATGATGTTGGGGGCTCTTTTACATCTGGTGGTCAAGGAGGTGGGCAGGAACTACTGACCCTCGCTGAATGCTATGTACCAGGTGTTAAACATCTTCTATGACCCCAACACTATTCTAGGCACTGGAAGGTTCATAAGAGTGAACAAAGGACAGATTGGGTGCTGTTTACATGGTATAGTAGGCATTGGTTAGATGACCCCACAAGATGTCCAGTTACAACTGCGACAAACAGATGAAGTGGGGAAGCACGGTGCTGTACCTAAGTGGCCCATTCAACCCAGTCAGGAGAGTTAAAAGAAGGCTTCTTGAAGAGGGGTAGCAAATTAATATTGCAGGAGTTACTGAGGCTGAGAAGAGAAGGATGCACTCTTCAGGCAGCAGGAATGGCATGTGCAAAGGCCCTGTGGTAGGAAGGAATGTGACCATCAAAGGGCACCAAGAAAAGACAAGAGGGACAGTGGGAACATGGTGATGAGGTAAAGCTAAAGAAATATGGAGGCCAGCATGCCACAGGCCTTGACTGCAATGAGAGGAATTTTGTCCTTGTCCTAAGAACAATGTGTATCCATATAAGGGGCTTAAGTTTGCAGTGGGGCTGGGAATACATGAGATGGATCAGATTTGAGGTCTGGAAGCTCTGTGGAGCACAGATTGAAAGGGCCCACAGGTGATACAGGAAGGCCACGTAGGAGCTATTGTGATTGGTTGTCCAGAAGGGAAATGAGGCAGCTACCTGCACTGGGGTCATGGTGGCAGAGAAAAGAAATGGAAGATAGATTTGAGTTATGTGACCAGCAGAGCTTAGGGATGGATTAAAAAAGGAGAGACCCAAAGTCCTGAGTCCCAGTCTTCCATGACTGGCAGTACCATCCTATCAGGTGGGGAAGATGGGAAGAGGCCCAGGTTCAGTGGGGAAAGCTCATGAGTTTGGTTTGGGACATACTGAATTTGAGAGGTAAAAGGAGAAAGTCAGAATAGGTAGTTGGTTGAATGGAGCTGACCCAGAGAAGAAATATGTAGATGGGTGTATAGATGCTAATGGGAAAAGAGAATGGGTGAGATTCCTTCACAGAGAAAGTAGGGGTCACATAGAGCAGAAGACCTGGGAGAGAGTCTGGAGGGCCTTCATCACGGAATGGTGGGCAGACACAGATGATCCACAAAGCAGAGAGGCTCCATCTGGGGGTTGGGAGGTGGGGAAGCCAGATGTGCACCATCGTGAAAGCCCAGGAGAATTTCTCAAGGAAGGGAGGATGGTGAACAGCATCAAGCAAGGTCTGCAAGGTCAAGCAAGGACTGAGAAATGTTCTTGTGTTTTGCAACCTGGAGGTCCCTGATGAAGGAGGCACTCAGACAAGGTCTCAAAGAGGGGGCTCCGGTCTAGCTGGTACAGAAATGATATGCTTATGGGCTGACCATTCCTCAATCCAGGCCTGGCAGGAGAGCTTCAAGACGACCCCTTCAGGTGCTCTTAGCTCTCATGCCCTGGTCATAGAAGCTGACCCCTGGACCACACCAGTGTCCTGGAGTCACCCAGGTCTATTCAGGGTGGTACAGGGGCTCTGGTTAACGATAGGGAGCTTTCTGGGGGACGTGCTGGCTGCAGGCAGCACCCTGGCACTGGTGGGTCTTCAAAGAAAAGGCGGTAGGCCTGGGTGCTTCTGTGCTGAGAGGATCTGGCTATGCTGTGTTTCCAGGGGGCCATCAGTGGACGGAGTCGCTGGAGCAACCTGGAGAAAGTCTGCACCTCTGTCAACCTCAGCAAGGCCTGCCAGAAGCAGGAGGAGCTGGGTGAGTGGGGTGGGCAGGCTTGGGGACTGGGCAGGGAGGTTCTCTGAGCCTAGGCTGAGCCTCCATTGTTCTTCAGACTCCAGCACGGAGGCCCTGACGCTAAACCTGACAGAAGTGGTGAAAAGGCAGAACCCGAAATCCAAGAAGGGCTTTAACCAGGTAAGGGCTTCCCTCTCCTTCCAGCCACACCCTTGGGAGACTTACTAGAGCGTGCATGTGCACATGTGTGCATGTGTGTGTTTGTATGTGAGGCAGAGTTCCACACGTGTGTGCGTGAGAAAGAGAGAAAGGAGGGGTGTCTGCAGTGGGGCCTGTGGGTGGGAGAGGAGAAGCAGGGTGAGAGGTGTGGTTTGGGGGGGACACAGGTGTGGAGTTTGGGGGGTGTCAGGGAGGGAGGGATGCCCAGGACAGGGTGTGTATGTGGAAGGGCTATGGGGTGGGCACTAGGAGAGCTCTAAGTCTGAGGCCAAGCAGGCTTTGTGTCAGGGAACCCGGGGCTCTACCCGGGGCTCTACTAGTGAGGTCTTCTCCTCTTTCAGACTCAGGAACAGGCAAGGCAGGGCCTGATGGGGCCTCTGAACCCCTCCCCTGACCTGACCACTAACCCTGGAGAACTGCCAGCTAAACTCTGCCCCATCTCCCAGACCAATGGGCAGTTGTGGGAGAAGGAACTACAGAGGGCTGGCAGCTTTTGTGGCCAGAGCTTCAGGGCTGACCAGGCCTTCCTTCTAGATCAGCACATCGCAGATCAAGGTGGACAAGGTGCAGATTATCGGCTCCAACAGCTGCCCCTTTGCTGTGTGTCTGGATCAGGACGAGAGAAAGATCCTGCAGAGTGTGGTCAGGTGGGAAAGGAGTGGAGGACAGGGAGAGGGCCGATTTCTGCTTCTCCACCCAAAGCCCAAAAGGAGCTGAAGGGATGGGCCCTGCCCTTAGGCCTGAACCTATTGTGCCCCCAGGTGTGAGGTCTCGCCCTGCTACAAGCCAGAGAAGAATGGCCTCTCCCCACCACCCCAGAGGGCCCCAGACCCACCAGCCCAGGCTGCACCTGACCTCTGCTCCCTCCTGTGCCTGCCCATCATGACTTTCAGCGGAGCTCTGCCCTAGTGTGGGCTTGGTGCCAGACTGAACAGGAAAGCCTGGGCGGCCTCCTCTGAGCCCAGCTCCCAGACCTTTGCAGTCTATGAAGTAAGAAACGGCCCTACGCTGATTCACCATCCCCCTGTGGGTCTTGCAAAGGATGAAACAGGATGGTTTCTGGAGCCTCAGGGCTCTGAGGAAGAAAAAGGAATTAGGGAGATGAGGGCATGAGCCCAGAGCCTCTCAGGTTCCTCACGGGAGAAGGAGAGGGATGGGTGAGTTGACCTCTGAAAGTCCTAACCACCAGCATGTACTGAAATCCTTCCTAGAAGGCAGATCTGAGGCTCTGATGCACTGGGGTATGGTTTGGACCTCTCCCAACCCTTGGCTGTGCCTACCCCTTACTTTGTCAAAGATTTGCAGAACGCTTTGTGGCTGGGGTTCAGTCCCCTGCACTCTAGGGTCATGTGGTAGAAACATAGAAAAGACTTTTCTTTCCTTCGGTACCACCCTCCCCCCAACACAGGCACACCAGCACACTGGCCCACAGTATCTCTCTCTCAAGTCCCGTGGTCTTCTGGAAACAGCACTAAGGACTGACCTATTGTCAGACCTGGTACAGAATGCTCTCTTGACTCCCTTTCTGGATCTGAGATCCTTGGGAGACAGGACAGGCTTAAATTCAGGAGTAGCTCAGTTTCCTTCTAGCTAAATAACCAGAGGAAGTGAATGAAATTTAACCTTCCATTTATTCAGCTCAGAAATAGGGGGGACAGGTAGAAGGGAATTGAGGAGAATCCTTAAAGGATTGAGGAGAAGTTGTCAGCAAAGCCTTAACCTCCTGCCAGGATTAGTGCCTCATTTTCTAAATGCTGATTCCTCCTGTTTGGGGTCCCTGGGATATTCGTGCAGCCTCTAGAATGCTCCTCAGTCACACCTCCCCCAGCTGAGGTACAACCCAGACTGAGGGGGTGAGAAGCATCAATTTTACCTTCCTAAGGAGGAACTGCCTTTGTCAGGGTAAGAGGGGGTTGCTCAGATGCCCCACCGTCCACCCCCTTCTCTGTCAGGTTGGCCCCAGTGCCTCCACTCCCAACTCCCATTGTCACTCTTTGGGCTGGCCCACATTGTGTGCAGAGTTCTTTGGCACCGTTCCAGCACCTGGGCAAGATCCCAGAGCACAGAAAGAAGAGACTGGCCTCATGACGCTTAGTGTCTGATGGAGGAGAGATGGGACTGAGGCCTGGGAAATGAGAGCATATGAGAGCCTCAATTTAGAACGACCAGGCTGAGAAATAGAAACCCAGCGTGCCTCTTCCTTACTGCCCTCCATTTCCCAGCAGCCACTGCTGCAGCCATGTTGCCAAAATGAAAGAAGCAGAATCAGCACCGCTTACTGCTGCCGCCCCAGCCCCCATAACCCCAGAGGGAAGAGACTGGAGATGAGGGATGGGTGTCCCCTCGGGCCACCCAGCCTTCTGGGCCCTCCCCCATGGCCAGTGGAAAGCCTGGTGATCCTAAGTCAGGAAACCACAGAGTAGTAGCAGATACTTGGAACAAATGTGACCAATAAAGAGCTCATGTCTATAATGTATAAAGAACCCGTCCAGACAAGCTATGAGGAAAATTGACAAAAGACCAGAACAGGCACCTTATAAAAATGGGGTTCTAAATGAACAAGAAACATGTGAACAAGTACTCAACGTCGTGAGTCGTGAAACAAATGCAAGATGAAAATGCACCACTTTGAAATTGGAACATGCTGCTGGTGAGATTGGAAAATGGTGTAATCACTATGGAAAATAGTACGTCGGTTTCTCAAAAAGTTAAAAATAGAACTATAATATGACAGTCCCACTTATACCCAAAAAACTGGAAGCAGGATCTTGAAGAGATATTTGCACACCCGTGTTCATAGCAGTACTATTCACTATAGATAAGAGGTGGAAGCATCCTGAATGCCCATTGACAGAAGAATGGATGAACAAAATGTGGTGCATCCATACAGTGGAATACTATTCAGCCTTATACAAGAAAAAATGTCTTTTGGTGGAGGGAGGGTAATGGGTGGGGCCACATCTATGGTGCATCTTAGAATGGGTACAGGTGATTGCACTAATGTACACAGCTACGATTTAACAATATGAAAAAAAAAAGAAAGAAAGAAAAAATGTCACATACTACATTTGGATGGATGAACTTTGAGGACATCATACTAAGTCAGCGGTTCTCAACCTTCCTAATGCCTCCCAGTGCCACGACCCTTTAATACAGTTCCTCATGTCGTGGTGATGACCCCCAACCATAAAATTATTTTCGTTGCTACTTCATAACTGTAATTTTGCTACTGTTATGAGTCATAAGGTAAGTATCTGATATGCAAGATATATTTTCATTGGTACAGGGTGTCGTGACCCACAGGTTGAGAACCGCTGTGCGAAGTGAAATAGCAGACAAATACAGAGGGCCAGGAGCAGTGGCTCATGACTGTAATCCCAGAACTTTGGGAAGCTGAAGCAGGAAGATTACCTGAGGCCAGGATTTTGAGACCAGCCTCAGTAACAGAGTGAGACTCACACACACACACATACATACCCAACCCCTGCCTACAAAGAATAAAGAAATTAGCCAGGCACAGTAGCATACTTGTAGTCCCAGCTACTCAGGAGGCTGGGGGGAGGGGATTACTTAAGCCTAGAAGTTTGAGGCTTCAGTGAGCTGTGATCACACTATTGCACTCTAGCCTGGGTGATAGAACAAGATCTGTCTCTAAAAAATAAATCTTTTTTTAAAAGGGCAACAAACAAACAAAAGACCTGCCAGGTTGAGTGTTTTGAAAAGTTGAAAGCTAATGTGGACTAGGGTGATAGGGTGCAGGGCAGGACCAGGATTTGAACTGATAGAGGTGGAGAAAGTAACCAGGAAGCATGAAATTGTATACCATACAATGCCCCTCTTGTTTTCCTGATTCATCCCTCCTGGAAGGTCCTGGGCTCATTGGAGCCCATGAAACGCCAGCATGGGATGCTCAGGACTTGAGAGAAGTGGGCAGGGGCAGCCCCTACCCTGTCTCACCTCCTTCCTGTCCTCAGTACCTTTCCTCCCTGTCCTCTCCATCAGGACTTGCTCCGGGCTCCAGGAGTGGGGGCCACATACCTTCGACACCTTTCTGCTGTGTGAGCAGGCTTTCTTACTACATAAACACCAGATATCCCAGAATTAATAGAATTTAATATTATTGTCAAATAAAACTTGATTTGTCTCATATTTAACGACCAATGGTTATTTTGCTGCATGACGATTAGCTGCTACTTGGGCTGTTTACATAAATCATTTCATATATAGGAGAAATAAGATTCTTGGAAGATGGTTTTGCTTATATTTTTGTCATTTTTTGCTCTATAGAAAATATGTTTGGGCTAAAACTTGCTGCCAGCACTGTTCCCTTTAAGCCTCATCATACCCCTCATCATACTAACTCACAGAACAAGAAATCCTATGCTTAAGGACTCAACATTTGAGGTTTGCTGTGGGGCATCAATTGAGAAATATAAGCCCATAAATCCAGCTGCTCCCTGTGCTCCAATCCCCAGGGAGGGATTGGGCCTGAGACTGTCGTTACTGATGGGGGCTACAGTTGGCTCTGGACCTGCCATGCAGCTCAGAGGAAGGGAAGAGAGCTCAATTGTGGCCTTTTGGGTCTGGGGCCGTTTGTAGACTTGGCCCACAAGGAGGGAGAGAAGAGGCTATAAAGCAGCGGTTCTCAACCTTCCTAACCCTTTAATACAGCTCCTCATGTTGTGGTGACCCCCAACCATTAAATTATTTTCGTTGCTACTTCATAACTGTAATTTTCCTACTGTTACGAGTCGTAATGTAAACGTCTGATATGCAGGATGTATTTAGGCGACCCACAGGTTGAGAGCCACTGCTATAAAGGGATGGTGGAGGATACCTGTGACTTGGGGAGGGCAGCACCAGGCTCCCAGAACAACCACTCAGGATAGAGGGAGGAGGAACCAGAGATGCTCTAGCCTGCATCAGCTGGCTATTGCAAACGATGAACATGCCTGGAACTCAGTGAATGAAAACTCTGATCGTCTATTCTTTCTTGTGCATCTGGGGAATCACGTGATCTGGGTTGGGCTCCCAGTGGCTTGGCTCTAAGATGTAGGATGGGTGCAAATCTGTTCCATGGGGTCTCTCAGGCACAGAGGGCAACTGGAGACATGATGCCTCCTAGGGATGCGGCCTGGAACTGCCGCCAATATCCCTTCTGCCAATATTCAATTGCCCAAAATTAATGAACATCAACCTACAGGTTTACTAAACTCAGCAAATTTACACAGGACAAGAACGTTATTGCCTGAGAAGGCCACTTCCCCCCTGACATATTTTCCATAACCCCAGTCCAATTCTGAGAATAAAACATCATACAAACCCAGGTGAGGGGACAATTTGACCTATCTAGTGTTTATAGAATACCTCGCCCAACAACTGCAGAATACACATTTATTTCAAGGCACGGCATGATGCAAGCAGCTGAATTCCGATAGAAAGCCCACCATCTTTCTGGCCTAGGGAACAAGGATGGAATCTAGTAATGCCACTGAAAAATGAGAGGAAAATCCTGAAGGAAAACCAGAAAAGTAGCATCCATAGTTCTGTGTATAAACTCTGCCCACGTCTTTAAGTGATCCCTGAACCAGGGATCAGGTTCATGCTTGGTTCAGACTCAAAGCATCTTGCAGCTAAGATCAAATAAAACGAATTGATATTTGACCAACTCCCCATGGCATTTAGGACAGAATTTGTAGTTTGAGTTTAACCAAGCAAATTGCCTACTTGAACAAAATACAAATATTTTTCAGAGAAATATAACAGAATTCAGAATCTCCACAACATAACATTCACTATGTTTAGAATGCAATCCAAAATTATCCCCAACATCCAGAAACAATGTGACTTATTCTCAAGGAAAAAGATAATCAATAAAGGCCAAAACCAAGATGTTAGAATTACCAGACAAGTAAATTATAATATGTTTTTACACTTGTAATGGAGATAACCGGGATGGTTGGCTTGATTCAGTGGCTCCTAATCATGGCTGCCTAAGAATGTGACCTCTATTAAGTCAGATGCACACACTGGCTACAACCACCATAATCTGTGGGTCACTCTCTGGGCTGAGTTATCACAGACTAAAGCAGTTCTGAGCAGGAAGGAATGTCTCATCCACTCCATGAGCTCTTGCAATCTGGGTCGCCGAATACTGAGAAAAGAGGCTGGGACAGGAGACTGGGACTAGAATCCAAGTTGGGTCCTGCCATTGGCAGATGAAGGGAAAAGAGGGGGCTGTATTTGCCAGTGTCCTCCCATTTACTCCCCCAAGTTAGACCCTCCTTCACATGGCTACTTCACCCTGGGCTGAGAATCTGGCAATAAACTTGAAGACTCACTTCACACTACTCACAGAGGAGTTGTTCCTGCCCTAGATCAATGTCCCGCCTGTCATCCCTGTACTCGCCGATTTTAAAAGATGGATAAGTCTCCCTTCACCAGTTTCTGCTTCCTAGAAGGCTGGGCAGATCTCAGGGGACCAAAAGTAAAGGAGTGCAGTGCGGATCTCAGGGTGTGGGCCAGTACAAAGGAGCTCTCCCTCACCCCTCGCCCACCCCCCTTTCTGTAATTTCTTCCTGCACCTGGCAGATCCCCGTGGCTTTGCATTTCCTCTGCTCCCGTGCTGGACATAATGCTCTCTCAGACTAACCCTCTGGTCACAGTAGGGCCGGGGGGGGGGGAGCAAGAACACCCCTCAAGGAACAGCCCCAGCCACCTCGCAGTGTCTCCAAGCCTCGGTTCCTCACCTGCAACAAGGCACGGAGTCTCTGCGCTCCAGGTTGTTGGTAGGATTTGTGGCAGGAAGCTATGTGACAGGGAATGGCGCTGCTGACACTGTCATCCAAGTAGCCAGAAACAATGGCTGAGACTTGTTTGTTCTCCTCAGGCAGCTTGAAGCTTCCTCTAGGGGCCGGAAGGTAGTGTCTGTCACAATCCTCAGCGCTTTCCTTGAGGTCCCTGGCATCCATGTCATGTCTCCACCAGGAAAAGGGGTTCTCCAGTCCCACCATTTGCGCTCCAGGCACACAGGAGACGCTGTGTGGACCCAGCCTGCACGGCACCTGCCCTGGGGCCTACTGTCACTCCCACCACCCACTCCAGCACTGGAAGTGTTCATAGCTTCCCTGGGAACAGAACTTTCCCATTTCTCTTTCTTCCCCCAACCCTACTGGTAAAATCAAAGTGAAGGAAGCTCCTGGGAGAAGGGTGCCATCCCGGCCCCCCTGACACCAAAGTCAGGCAGGTGGCAGACTGTCCCCAGGTGACCCAGGTTGTTCCTCTCTGTTCCATACTCATGAGTACCTCTGTTCTGGCTCAGACCACAGCCCCTGAGACTCTGGTGGTGTGATCCCTGGGAAGGCAGCTGTGGCCCCAGCAGCCACACATGTATGGCCCTCTGTGCACAGGGGATATGGGAAAAGCTGGTACCCATTTGGGAGATCTCAGAAATTTAGAGCTGGAAGACTCAGCCTCTCAGTCATCACAGCCTGAGCCAGGACTCATCAAGGTCCAACCCAGAGCTAACTGAGCTATTAGCAAACACTTCCCAGCACACTCAGAGCACACGTCAGGCACTGCCAGCTATGTGCTTTACATGCTTATGTTGAACTTGTGCCTTCCCCAGCCCCACAAGGTAGGTACTACCCTGCCCCATTTTACAGGTGGGAAAACTGAGACAGAAGTCAAGTAACGGGTCCAAGGTCACGGGGACAGTAAAGTGGGAAAGCTGGGATTCAAGCCCGGGTAGTCAGGCTCCAAAGCCCCTGCTCTTATCCACTATGCTGTGCTGTGCCCTCCACCCTTTCATGGGAGCAATGGGTAAAGTGAAGCTCAGAAAAGTCAAGTTCATACATATATCTGAGAAGGATGGCTTCATTTTAATAGAATTCCCGAGCTCTGACAGTTTCAAAATGGAAGCTCCATAGTCTTACATGCCCTGGGGAATGGAGGAGAGAGAGTTGAGGGTGGAGAAGTGGGAGGGTTAAAGCAAGAGAGGGAAGCTGGGGCTGGAGTGGGTTGGTAGAGTTCCAAGCAAGTCCCTGAATCCACTGCTGAGGGAGCAGTCAGGAGGGAAAGCCTCAGGGATGGCAAGTGTACTCCAGCCCCAAGAGCTGGTCGAGGTGATCCCTGGAGAGGTTAGGGGAGGGGACTTGGAGGACAGAGGGAGGGGAGCAGAGCCGTCCCCTCCCACCCAAGGAAAAGGGCTCCCCAGCAGGGGCCGAGCGACACTGTGACCACACATCTTTGAAGCCAGATAGTTTGGGAACTGAGAACGCTGAGGAGGGCTTTGAAAACGGGCTGCCCAGCCCCTCAGGTTGCATACAGAGGAGGAAACTGAGACCCAGAGAAGGGTCACACAGAACCAGAAAAACACTCTAGAAGGAGCTCCCTGCCGGGAGGCTTGCCTCAGTTGGGGGTGCTTGGGGAAGGGCAGGCAATTTGCATAGGTAATAAGGGGTTAGGGTCTTTGAGTTTTCTCACAGGTCTTCTAGTTGACCTTGGCCTTTTTGATCTGTTTCTCTTCCTGGTGTGTATTCAGTTGGGAGGGGAAAACTGTGACCGTGGTACCCTAGCACCTCCTCTGTGTCCTGGGCTGTGAGCTGACCTGCCCCCAGCTCAGCTCCTCCAGCAAATGCCTGGCCCCGAGGAAGCTGCTGGAAGAGGGGATGGGGAGGGGAAGGAGGCTCCGCTTGGTGGCCAGGAGAACAGGGGAAATAAGAGGAGACCCAGGTTCTCTCACCCCCTCCTAGAACTGCAGAGTTTGGGAGCAGGGATGGTTGCCCTGCTAAAGAGGAGGGAAGGGTCACAAGTGTTCTTCCCCACCCTGAAGGGCTGCTTTTGGGAGAGGGAGGAGCCAATTTCCTCTGTATCCTCCCCATTCTGAACATGCAAATGTTTCACTAGCCCCCCCAAATGTGCATTTAAATTTTAAAAAAATGTGGTTGATTCTACATACTGATATATTATGATCTCCATACTATCTGCATGGCATAAACTCATGTGTATAAACTGCCCAACATTTTTACCATTGAGCAGGTGAGGAGGGTAAATAAAATTGGGAAGGGGGAAGACTCTCTTTACTGCGTATACTCATAGAGTGTTTGAATGTTTTTACACTGAAAATGGATTTATGAATTATTTGGGTTGTTCTTTAAACATTAAAATGTAAAAAAAAAGAGAGAGAGACAGAGAACCTTGATGATACGTAGAATCAGTTCCCCCCCCCCCCCCCCCACACACACACAAATAAGACTGGCTTGAAAAAGTGGTATTACATGTAAATCTGCTTCCTCTAACTTTCTTTATTTTTTTTATTATTAAATCATAGCTGTGTACATTAATGCGATCATGGGGCACCATACACTGGTTTTATAGACCATTTGAGATATTTTCGTCACACTGGTTAACATAGCCTTCCTAAGAAAATAACTTTTCTTAGTTATTGTGTTAAGACATTTATATTCTACATTTACTAAGTTTCACATGTACCCTTGTAAGATGCACCGCAGGTGTAATCCCACCAATCACCTTTTTTTGGAAAGAGCTACTTTCAGTTTTGTTTTGCTTTTTAATTTATCTCACTCCAAGATAGCACAGTCCATCAATACCTAAAGTAAAAAGAATGAGCAATGGATGTGAGCCGTGACTTGTGTCGAATTTCCCTTTGGCTCTTCCTTCAAAAATCTTCCACATCTTCCATCACCTGCTTAGAATAAGGACACATTAGTTCTTACAATAATATGTTTTAAGATCAGCCACTAATACATCTGTTTGATCCCAAATTAAAGATGCCCTGAAATTTCTCTCAGTGCGTCCGTGTGTTCAGAGGTCACCTGGTGTGCTGTGACGTACCCCATGATGTGGTAGCTATTCTTTGCCATGGAAACAGGCCTTGCCTTCAGGGCTTCCTGCATACCACGGCCACAGAGAGTGAAACTGTTCCACTTCCGTGGTTTGGGATTGAAGTGTTTTCCTCCTTTTCCATTTTAGTTAAAATTTATGGAAAGGGAAAACAGCTGGCAAGAAGATCACTATTGCAGGAAACCGATATGTTTATGCATTAGCAATTGAATTAGCAATTCCATTTCAGGTAATATTCCTCCCGGCTTACAGAATAGCCCGGGTTTCACACTTCGTTATCTCAATTCTTCTTCTAACTATCTACAATCAGCACCAAAAGGAACAGTAAATGTGGCTTCACATGTACTGCCTCAGACATTGAGAATCTTTCTCAATCTCCGCCCAGCAAAGGTTTGGGGACATGGATCGCTGTAAGGAAACACTGTTATAATTACAATCTTACCTCTGGTAAATGTTCACATAAACTACCTTCATGATGCAGGATAATGAGTTTCAGAGGCCCCTGTCTAGGTCCCAGTTCCAATTAACCTGTGGCAGAGAGAACTGTGTAAGAAATGCCAAATAGTAAAGTCAAGCTGGTGGATTTGGGCAGAAGAAATGGTGATCTGTCTCTCCCCTGTGGAACCTACTGGTCAGTTGCCATTTCTGTTACATGCAGATGTTGTAGATAAATAAATGAGATCTGGGGAGTCTAGTCATTAATCTACAGCTCCTCAATGCATGCCCGAAATGCTCTTGTTGACTAAGAACAGACACACAGCCAGGCCCGCTAACGTTCTATTTGAGGGCTCTGGTGTTGTCTACTGCTTTATTTTTTAACGTTTGTGCTACATAGAGTGTCTTGCATGTAAAACTTTTTCCCACTAAGTGTGAACCAGGGACAAAGGAGATGGAAAGACAGAATTCCCAGTGAGACCCAGTGTCCCCACAGGAACACGGGTGCTTTTCTTTCTGCCCTGACCCAGGTCCCAGCGGGGTCGCGCCGGATGATACAGTAGGGAGCAAAAGAGACAGTAATTCCTGCCCTTGTGGAGATCACATTCTGGAAGAGGGAGCCAGAAAATAAATAAGTAGTTTAGATTGGATGTTAGAAGAAGAGAAGGGCCATGAAAAAGCATGAAGCGGAAAAGAGAGGTCAGGAGTTCTAGGGGACAGGCAGGTTGCAGTTTTAGAGAAGGTGGTCAGGGAAAGCCTTTCTGGAAGAGGTGAGATTTCAGCAGAGACTTGAAGGAAGGAAGGGAGATAGCTGAGGTCTGTGTGGATATCTGGTGTAACAGGCATTCCAGTGGGACCATCAAGGTGAAGCCCTTGAGGTGTAGCTGTGGAGACAGGTGGTGTCAGAGAAGAAGGGAAAGAGGCTCTCTGGAGGGTGTTGGCTTTGGAAGCCATTGGAAGGTTTTAGTAGAGGACAGACATTCAGACAACATTTGACAAAGGGTCACTCTGGCTGCTGTGTTGCAAACAGGTGAGGACACAGGCGTAGGGGCAGGAAAACACATAATTCAGGGCTATTGTACTTCTGAAGTAGGAAGTGGTGGCAGGTGGTAACAGTGGCAGAGGCCTCCAGAAGTGGTCAGATTCTGGACATATTGTAAACACACACACACATACACACACACATGCACACCCCTGCCATGTATCTGGAGTGTTGCAGTCAGCAGAAATTCCTAAGCATGCATGGTATTAGCTTTTGACAGGAAAGAAAAACTGTTTGTCACTAGTTGCATTTGTGTACAGGTCAACATTGTGAAGTTGAAGAGTTTTCCAATGTTTTGAAGTCATGAATCTTTGCCTTACAATAAATCCATGTGGATTATGGGAAAGATGGTAAACATGAGGGACCCCCAAGGTGAAATGTATACTTTCACAATTTTAACCAGGAAAATACGTAAGTGGAGAACTGCCTGCATTTCCCACACTGTTTAAGAAGGTGGAATTAAAGGTTATTGCTAACCCAGTCATTTTAATGAGAGAAAGGTGTGCAAAGAAAACAGGATTTTCAGCAGAACCTCATCTGTGGTACAAAAAAAACAAAAGTAGCTGCAGCGGCATCGGCAACTCAGTCCTCCGTTTTCACCCTGACCTCAGCCGCGGGGCGGTGGGTTTCTGGCTGTGGCCATCTGAGCTGCTCTCTTCTCCCAGTGTACCCTGACACTTTCTGGATCCATGCCTTAACATGTGCTGTGACTGCATCTGGCGTGCCCAGCTCTCCTCCACAGCTGTCACCCTTCAGAACTCAGCCCCCGTGTCACCTCTTCTGACAGGACCGGGTGCTTCTCCTACCACTTCTATTCCAGCCCCATGTAGTCCTTCCCAGTGTCAGTAATTTCTGTGTCTGTCTTTCCCTCTGGCCTCTGGACTTCCTGAGGGCAGGAACTGTATCGTAGTCTTTGTTTGTAGCCCCAGAGTTAGAATGATATTGTCTGGCACACAGTAAATACTTAGTGTGTGCTCAATTAGTGTTTGGCTGAAAGAGCCTGTGGTAGCTAATCAGTGTATGGTAGACAGTTTGCAACAACCAATCAAATTTTTTTTCCTAAAAAGCAACACCTGTACTGGATATTAAATTGGAACTGATGAGCACACACGTGCACAGAGGAAAGTAAAACTCAGTGGAAATCATGCAAGGGGGAGGGGAGGAGAAGGGAAGAAGGAACGGGCTACAGCCTACCTAGTGGGTATAATGAACACTATCTGGGTGGTGGGTGCACTTACAACCCCGACTCAAGCAGTACAAAAGCAATTTAATTAACCAAAAACATGTGTACCCCCATAATATTTTGAAATAAGAAAATTTTTTGCCATAGTAATAAGAATGGCAACCTTTCAAGTATTAGAATTCTCCAGAAAGACAAAACATATATATGAAATTTCCACCTAACTAAAAATGCTGGCAAGGATGAGCTGTTTAGCAGGAAGGAGTCGAAAAGACAGCAGGTCTCCATTTGTTAAGAGAGAGAGAGAGATGGGAATTAGCTCATATGATTATGGAGCTGTGAGATCCCAGGATCTGCCATCTGCGGGCTGGAAAGCCAGAAAAGCCAATGGTATAATTTATTCCAAATCCAAAGGCTTGAGAACCAGGAGCACCAAAGTCCATGGGCAGGAGAGGATGACTGCTCTGATTTAAACAGAGCAAATTTACCCTTCCTCTGCGTTTTTGTTCTAGTTAGGGCCTCAGTGGATTGTGTGATGTTCCCCCTCACAGCCACACACACAAATATTTTCACAGCTATCTGGGCATGTCTTAGCCCAGTCAAGTCGATGAACCATCACAATTTATTATGAATGCCCAGTGTCTGCATTACCATGCTAGGCACGTGACAAACATTACATCATTCAGGCCACTGCAAACCATGAGGAAAGTGTTTTTATCCCTGTTTTATAGAGCAGGCAACTCAGATGCAGAAGGGCAAGGTGATAATATACACCTTTATACAATCCTTAGAGATAATAAAAATGGATAATTTAATGAATCTAAGGACACTATTTCCCTTTGATAAGTATGGATTAGTATGCTGTAAATCTACAACTTGTGAAGTAAAAACCTGCCTCTACAACAGGGTAGGTGACTCCCTCCAGCCCCTGCCAGGTTCCTGTTTTCAATGGGGAAGGCTGCTTTCCTGTCCTGACGGTATCCAAGATTAGGGCCTGACTACAGTGACCATTTGGAACTCCTTCGGCTCAGTGTTCAGTCAGTTGTATAAGTTTTACTATCTTCCCTTTCTTGTCTTTTGTGTCAACACAGACTGATTGAAATATATTGCTGTAAATTAACCTCCTATTCCCTACTCTGTATTTTACACATTGATTTTCTTACCCACCTGTTAGATTTTCTTACCTTAACGTGTTACAGTGGGGTTTCTGTATTGGGATACTGGACAGACTGTGAATTTGCAGCTTCATTTAATAGTCGATTCACGTCAAATCTGCGAACAATAAGGTATTTAGAAGAAATTCATTGTCATGTCTCAGATGGGCACTGTCCTCATTCCAAATATTTTTTATAAGAATTTTATTTTAGTGAAATTTTGACCTAACTAAAAATGCAGGCAAGGATGAGCTGTTTAGCAGGAAGGAGTTGAAAAGACAGCAGGTCTCCATTTGTTCATTATTGGGTGGTCTTTAGATGTCTTCTCAACATGTTCAGTAGTGCTTCTGAGTTTCTCTGGGTAGAAAATACAACTTAAGAAATGCAATGTTGATTAAATAGAATTAAAGTGTCACACTTGACAGCTAAGTTAGAGGGAACTCAAAAGGCAAGCATTTTATTTGGTTGCCTTAATCACTTCACAGGTTTACCTGGCCAGTTTTGGAAGAAAGATTGATGTCCACAGATGCACACCAGGGAAATCCTCCTGCCAGTTAGGAAGTGGCAGAATAGGGTACAAAGCTTCCCGACAGAGACAGATGTAGGAAAAGGTGCTGGGAGCAACGTGAACTGGAGCTGTGGCTATTGTAGTGGAAAGAACACACAATTTAGAGTCAAAATAACAAGCAAAAGCAGCAGCCATGGTGGTTTCCATTATCGTGTATCCACCCCACACAAGGCTTGCTACCCACTTCGTCTCATTTAATCTTCAGGACAATACTGGCAGTTCGTATCATCAGCCCATGTGTTGGGATGAGGAAAGAGACTCAAAAAGATCAAATCATTTGCCTAAGGTTGCAGAGCTAGAGTGAGAGGGGTAAGGATTGAGAGCAGGATTGTCTAATGGATGACAGAGCTGTCATCGTTCACTGTTTTGAATGCTTGTGTGTGTGTGTGTTTATGTTTATATGAACATGTTTATATGTTTATTATTGTTTCCCGGTTTATATGGTGTATATTTTTGTTTACATCTTTTGTATTAACCTGGATAGAGTTGGAACACATTCTTCTTAATGAAGTATCACAAGAGTGGAGAATGGCTTTGGCAAGATTGCTGTTTTTATTATTTTAGCAACTTCTTCCTTTCATTATGACGCTTAACTCAAGATTTTTTTTTCTCTTTTCCTATGATAAATCATTTAAGTTATGTTTTTAAATGGCAAGGAGATCGAGTCCCTTCTCACTAATAGTGGCGTCTAGATTTTTTAGTATCTTAGCTAAAATAGCAGATCCCAGTCAAACAAATATAAAAAGTACCTGATCTTTATTAATTTGTTTGGTTTATTTTAAATGTTTTAAATAAAGTAAGGATCGTTGCTTGTGTAACTCTGATAACATACCCATAAATAACACCTGTCATGCTGAACACACTGTTCTTTAGAAAAGACAAAATGTCTTAGACAAACAGAATCCTACTTAAAGAGCAGTTTGCTGTCAGAAATCATGAAAGACACCAAGTACTATAACCTCTGGGAAAAGGACAAGACGTCCTGCATTGAAAAAAAAATAATAATGATTTTAGTAGCCCTTCAGAGGGAAAAAAAATATCTGTTAGGAAAGAGAAAGGGCTATTTTATTACTAGTACATGCTGTTCCCATGAATTGTTAGAAATAAAGAAATGTATATTCTCTGCACTGCCAGGCTTTAATTCATTTACATTCCCTTTTAATCAAAATTTCAAAAGGTTCTGCACTAAAAATATTTTAGAGCTGTGTGGACAGACAGAGCTAGAAAATAATTTTTATTTTCTTGAGACATTAAAGCACACTTTTCCTACTTCTTAACCTCTGTGTATCGCAGTTTCCCCACATGTTCCTGAGGAAATAAAAACAAGGTCCTCTCTACCTCATTTGGAAATAATGAGAATTAAGAAGATGCATCTGAAAGATTTCAGGAGCAAAGTATTACATTAATATAAAATATTGTATAAAAATCTAACCATGGATTATTTGTTCACCATGTGCTCTTTATATATGTTAACTCGTATTATTATCTTCACGTTTAAGAGGTGAGGAAACTGAATCCTATGAGGTTAAATGATTTGCCCAATGGTGCATAGGTACTGTGTTGCATTACCAGGCAACACATACCTATTTTTGCCCAATTCTAAAGTTTGTTCCCATAAAGAACTCTAAAATAAGTTCATTTTAATTAAAGTCTATCAGCTTTAGCTCAATCACAACAAACTATTCCCTTTTCTCACAATGGCACAAATACCCTTTCAGTTGCTCAGGCCAGAAACCTGAGTATCCCAGCTGACAGCCTTCACCCACACCTCTACACCTAGTGTGTGTTAGCACTCCTCAATTCTACCTCTCATCACCTCTCACGGTCATCACCTTCTCATCTCTACCACCCAGGTGAGTACAAGCCACCTAAACTTCTCCTTGGACAATAGCAACACTTCTAAACAGTCTCCCCTGAGTCTGT
Source organism: Loris lydekkerianus (assembly GCA_963574355.1). Taxonomy (NCBI): domain Eukaryota; kingdom Metazoa; phylum Chordata; class Mammalia; order Primates; family Lorisidae; genus Loris; species Loris lydekkerianus. The sequence continues at coordinate 32,705 of CAUYPK010068576.1, forward strand.
CCTTGCCCCACACTAATCCGATCCAGGGCCGAGCCTTAAAAAACTCATCCCAGATAGACTGTGTCCTTCCCTGGCCTGATGCTTCTCACTGGCTTTCCTCAAGTTCAAGTGAATCAGATACTGGCAAGAATGAGGACCTGTAAGGTCAGCAGCCATGAACCAGGCGGCTTGATGTTCTGTGAGAAGAGCCACGTGTCTTAGAACCAGAATAGCTGGCATTTGAAGCCCAGGTGAATTCATTTTCTAGGGTGGCTATAATAAACGGCCACAAACCAGGTGGTTTAAACAATGGAAACGTATTCTTTCACAGTCCTGGAGCCTGGAAGTCTGTCACAAGGTGTTAGCAGGGCCCTGCTCCCTCTGAAGGCTATAGAGAAGCCTTCCTCCTACCTTCTTCCTTCCTCCTACCTTCTACTGACTGCTGGCAATTCTTGGCATTCCGCAGCGTACAGCTTCTTCTCAGTGTGCATGTGTCGGAATTGCTCTCTCCTTACCAGGACACCAGTCCTTTAGATTTAGGGTTCACCCGGACCCAAAAGGACCTCATATTAATTTTTATTATTTTTTTATTTTATTTATTTATTTATTTGTTTGTTTGTTTGTTTTTGAGCCAGAGTCTCAAGCTGAAGCCCTGGGTAGAGTACCATGGCATGATAGCTCATAGCAACCTCCAACTCAGGCTCAAGCAATCCTCTTCCCTCAGTTTTTTCTATATTTACTAGCCACAGGGTCTCGCTTTTGGCTCAGGCTGATCTCAAACTCGTGAGCTCAAGCAATCCACTCTCCTCCTCCTCCCAGAGTGCTAGGATCACAGGCGTGAGTCACCGCACCCGCCAGACCTCATCTTATCTTAATCCTATTCGCTCAGACCCTGTGACAAAGGTCACAGTCACAGATCCTAAGGATTAGGAGTTCAACATATTTTGGGGGGGGACAAAATTCAGCCCACTTCACCAGGTTTGCCCATGACTTTGCATGTCTTTGAACCTGGAATTTCTCATTATACAACAGGAATGCTAATATTCAATTTCCAGGGTGACTGAACAGCATGTGTGTTGAGGGTTCATCACAGTGCTGATCTCACAGACCACATGCATTAGTGCAAGCTGTGACTTACTGTCAGGCTTATTTCTTCAAAATATTATCTGTAAGATAATCTCCTTCTAAATGCATAAATGGAAACTTGCCATTTGAAGAAACTCTGCGTCAAATCCCTTGTGAAACAAGACAAATATTTATGTCATTTATGTTTTTATTCTGATTTCTATATGCTGAGTCTTCTTATAGGAGGGTTTATGAACTGTCATAAAGCAAACTAAAATCCAAACTCAATATTTATGTTTACCCAAGGGTGCTAATATATGTCATGATGTGAATTCAGACTAAGCTTGCACAGAAATTAATTGAAGAAGCCCATTCATCCTGTCTACAGGGTCACAACCATTCCAAGTGAGGTGCCATAGCACGCAGGATGGCAAGTGCATCTACTAACAGTCCTGCTGATCTTTTTCGCTTCCAGCCATCCTGCTGCTTATTAGAAGGAGACACAGGAGATTGGAAGGGAAATGAATCCCTCTTTGCGAATTCAGATCTATGCCTTGGTGCCCTCTGCCACCAGGCTCCTTTTAGCAGCTTTCATGTGTTGCAGTTGGTCTTAGCAGCCCTGGGATCCCTGTGGTAGTGCCACCCACGGTGCTAGGCATGTGCACATTTAGTGTAATCAGTGCTACTAGGCAATGTTTAGGCAGTCTCCGTTACAGAGGGTGGCAGAAATGCTTCATGAGAGAGGAAGCATCAGTGGAGAAGTAGGACAGCACAGTAAAGCTGCTTTTCAGGCTCAAACACTGGAGCTGACCCCTGCTCTCTGACAGCCAGCCTGCCTGTGGGACACGGACCCCAGGCCTTTACTGCTGTTCTGATCCGTTCCCATGTCCCCAGGAGCCTATTCTGTTGACAAGTCAGAAAGCATCTTCTGTCACTACTGTTTCTGTTTGACAGAGTGGGATCGGGGGCAGGTCGTCCTAGTGGGGAAACCAAGATAGAAGAGTCATCTGGCTGTGCATTGTGCTTGGCCCCTGATCTATGGAAAGAGCAGCCCTGAGCTGGGTTTGTTTGAAGTGATCAGAAGGTTCTAGAACTTTGTTAGAATTGGGCCTGAGCTCAAATATCAGCTTCCGAGGCAGACAAACATGGGCCCATATCTCTCTTGTAGGATTCATTAGCTGTGTAGTCTTGAGCAAGTCTCTTGACCTCTCTGAGCCTCTTTTTCCTCATCTGAAAAATGGGGGTAATGACACCTCCCATGCAGAATGTCATGAGGGGTAAATTCGATGATATTGCTCACTCTTTTCCTTTCCCATTCCAGGGAATGGGCCAAAACACTAAACAGCCATTTGCCTATTTTGCAGGTAATAAATGCAGAGTATATCTTTTAAGCCAGAAACCTATTTTCTTTCAAAATTATAAAGGTTCTATTTAGCATATACTATTTACTATTCTGGCATTAATTTTACAGGTATAGTGTTTGGTTGTTAATGATCTAAAACCAAGAAGACATGGAATACACACACATGTGCATGTGTGTGCACACCAGCTCACACCAGCTCACGGGTTAGTGAGTGAGACCAATAAGCTAATTTATGAGGACAGCACACATCCTGATAAAAGATGCTCAGAAAACAGGCATTAAGTCAAATTTAGAGGTGGCAGGGGAAAGGGTGATTTTTGAGAACAAGTGTTACTTTTCAAAAGAGAAGAGGAAAAAACTTTCCGGGCGGCAGTAGTAACATGTACCAAGAAGTGGAATCCCGGAGGAGGCTTGGGGACCTCGAGCATCTCAGTGTACTCTGTGGGAGAATCAAAATAAAACCACTGTGTCCACGAGCTTATAAATTAGTTGAGGTGATTTGTTCATGCCTTGGAACATAATTAAAGGGGTGACCATAGCAAACTGGCAGAACAGAGATTAGGGAGACAGGAGGAGAGAGGACTTTTAAGAACAAGCATTTGAGTCCTCCCCCGTGCCCAGCTCTAACCCTGTCTTCTCAGGACATGCAGTCTTTTGCTGGTAATGGCAAGACTTCTACCAGCAAGCCCACAGAATCTCACAGCTGGAGTTTCTTACAGCAAAGACAATAAATCCCATATGGAAAGGTCTGCAAAAATGTTCCAAACCAGCTCTTGTAGCAGGATCACTAACTGGTCAGCTTGGGTGTACTAGCCACACCCTACTGGGTCAGAGTTACTAGATGTCTAAACTCTGACACCCTTGAGTTCCAAGCCTGGCTTTGCCATTTATTGGGATGTTACCTTGAGGAGAGTATAAGACCTCTCTAAGCCTCAGCTTCCTTATCTGTAAAATGGAATAACGACATTACCCATCTTTTAAAAGCGTCACAAGGATTACATAAGAAAGTCTATAAAGCACGTTGCCTGGTGCCCATGGCCTAGGTTCTATAAGTATAAGTTCTGGTATAAGCTTCTCTTTCACAAGAGGAAAAACAGAGTCTCACAATGCAGCCTTTTCAGAACAAAATACTTTCACCCCAAGCCTTCTAAATCTTCTAATTCCAAGTATAATACAATTCCTTGTCACTCTATAGTAAAGCATGAGGCATCTGAAGAAGAATTCCTCAACCTTTCTTCCCACTTCTGAACTGCTATCCTCACCTGCCTCCTTTCTCAGGATGACTTGAAGCCACTATCCATAAAGTGGTCTGTGGTGATCATCAGAGAAGGGATGAGTCTGAGCATAAATGTAAATGCCATGAGACATAAGGGTTAAGTCGCGCTAAGAACTCCCACCACCACCCCTCGTCCCTACCTACTTGTATGAATGAGTCACTTCTACTAAAAATAGTGCCGTCCTTAAAAGAAACGGTAGAGCAGTAATTACTCCGACAGCAGCTTCCTCCACCTGCTTCCCTGGGGCAGGAGCCGGATGGGAAAGACAGAGGCACCGAGAGCGAGCAGAACCTTCCAAGGGAAATGTGCAGATCTGCACTCTTTCACGGGTTTGTTTTTTATTTCTTCTTCATCTGGAAGAATTGTGGCTTGCCAGGGGGGCCAGACTATTTGCATTCAAAAGGAGCTTGGTCCTCTCATAATCCCCTGACTATTCACCTTAAAAATGAAAAGACCGTCCTGTAGTTTTAGGCTCCAAAGGTGATCAGGAGGTTGGGGGCTCTTGCTGGCTGTTCTCTTGGTGGTGTCGTGAGAGGCTCATGATCATATTTGAAAACCCTGAGCCCCCATGGACTCTGGATGACATCTGGGCCATTTGAAATGTGTCTGTGACTCTTTAGGAAATCAGCTTTCTCGAGCACTTACTCCTCCTCACAGCTCTTCTTGCCAGTTAACACAGACCCACCGGGTCTAAGAGCAAAAAATTAGGTCTGTCTTCAATACTAAAAATAACACTAGGGCTCAGGCCAACGGCATTCTAGGAGTTAACACAGCACTATGTCCATTTCGCCCGGGACTGTTGTCAGTGCTATTACAGGGCAGGAGAGCCTCCGTTTTGCCATTAAAGCCAGCCCAGCTCCCAGCCTTTTCATCTAGGGAAGTCAAGGACCCAGCTAAGAACATGTAGTATCCTGAAAAGAAGTAATTAAAGAGAATTTAATGAAGGGCCTGTGCCCACGGATGTAGGTAGGTGTCCTCAGCTGCCATCACAAAGTGCCACAAACTGAATGGCTTAAAACAATGAGAATTAATTGTCTTGAAGTTCTGGTGGCTGGAAGTCTGAGCTCAAGGTGTTAGAAGGGTCATCCTCCCTCTGAAACCTACAGTGGACTCTTTCCTTGCCTCCTCTGAGCTTCAGCCAGCAAGCTTCAGCATCCGTGGAATCTCTGCCCTCATTCCCTCGCCCACCTCTCTGTCTTCACATAGCCATAGACTCCTGTCATTTAGAGTAGGCTCTCCCTACTCCTTATCCCACCCAATCACATCTGCAACAACCCTATTTCCAAAGGACATTATATCCTAAGGGATGTGGGTTAGGATTTCAATATCTTTTCAGGGGGGACACAATTCAGCCTGTAACAGTAGGGGTTAGAGAAATCAGCAAGGATGTGAAGCACCTGGGTCCACCCATGGCCTGAAGGTGCAGTGGACAAAGGGCCACTAAGACCCTCTGATACCTGTGGCTGTAGAAAAGGGCTGCCAGACAGGAGGTGGGGTCTTGGAAAAAGAAATGCAATCGCTGGCTCTTTACCTCCAGGCAAAGAGAGGGCTAGGAAAATTGCTGTTCTCACCCCCTCTCTCCTCCCAACCTCTGCCTCCTGGATCTCCTGCTGGTGCCACCCACTGATTGAGTCCAGTGGGATGCCCTGGTAGGAATCTACAGATACAGCACCTAACGGAGGCCTCCTGAAGCACATAGCAGGGTAAAGAGGTACTTACCCTCTGTATAGTGAATATGAGACTGAATATGGGGGGGCAAAAGAGAACAATTAACACATCTTGTTAATTTTCCCAAGCTCAGTTTTCCCAGCTGTAAATTGGGGATAGTAATAGTGCCAGCCTTATAGGAGTTCTAGCTCAGTGTCTAGCACAGAGTAATAATAAATATTAGCTCTGCTTTATTATGTGGAACACCTGGCTGAGCTTCTGTCTGGCGCACAGGACGTGACAGATACACTACTCTCTAGGTCACAGCAGCACATCTGTCATGTTCTGACTGTAAACGGATTCTTCTGTCCTCCTCATAATGGCCCCGTGTAAATATATGTAGTTGTTCTCAAAGGGTCTTCTGAGCTTGAGCTGAGATTACAATGTGGAGTTGAGGGAGACAACTCTTAGAAGCCAGAGGTGGTGGGCAGTAATTCAGCTTCTCCAAAGGAAAGAAACCCAGAGCTGCCAGCCAACAAACTGTCACTATACAGAAGGCAAGTACCAGGAGTTTCTGAAGGGCCAGAGGGAGAGTCGCCCTCGTGGTAGGAAGCCTGGGAAACAGAGAGCAGGTATGGATTGGTGGGTGAGATTCCCCGAGGAGGCAGGAAGGGAGACTACGGGGAAGGACAGGTCAGAGGCCACAGTACCTGTGGAACATGGAAGCTGGGGCTGGGGAGCAGGTAGCAAAGGAGAAACTGAGGCACCCCACTACCACAGTCGCAAAGAAGTGGGAGGAATAGAGGGTGGAAAATGAAGGAAAACCACAGCTACACGTCAGATTTCAAAAGAGACAAAGGAGAAGGACAGAAAATACAGACAGGTAAGAACAAGGAGCATGGGCTCCAAAGACGGAGAAGAAAAAAACAGGAATTGTCCAAAAAGGTAAAGTGGGAATCTGGGAAAGAGGTTAAGAAAACTCAAAACATGAGGAGTGGTAGGAAAAGGATTTCAGAGAGGATATCTGGAATCAAGAAATAGTCAAAGAGTTGAATTAAAAAGAGAGACTTGGGATGGAAAGTGAGACATTAGAATAAACATTTTTCAACTGGCCAAACACAAGAAAAGATAAATCTAGAGTTCTGAATAACACAGGTTGTGGGAGGCACAAATAGGGATAAAATCACACTGGTATAAATCTAACAGAATTAACTGCACACAGCAATCCATAATTCATCGGTTTAAGTTTTTAGTATTTCTATTTTTATTTTTTTATATTAGTTGTAGTCTTGGCAACCACAAAGACTTTGTATTCCGTTCACTGTGGTATCTTACAAAGCAGTTTGACTTCAATGGAAGCTCCTTCTATGGAAATGATCCATTCCCTGGTTTAGAGAGGAACACAGCCTGATTCACATTACTGAAGCTGACGGCCTGAGGTCTTGCACAAACAATCCTGAAAGGGCCCACTAGTCATAATTGCAGACCAACCTTCAGAAATCCAACCAGGAGGGAGGGATTCAGCTCCACAGGGGCAGCTAGAGCTTGTGGCCACACGGGATTCTTTGTCACTTGTCACAGTCTTGTATGGCACCTTCAGATTAGAATGCTAAACACACGATTGTCAAGCCACTCAGCCTCCTCCCAGGCCCGTGGAAGACATCACCAGTCCTTCTCAGTGGCCTCTCCCACTGAGCCTAGCCAGATTTGAATCCAAATTACTCTCAACACAGCACTCAGGTAACCTCCACCCACCAATTGAAAATGGCAGGGAAATCAGAACCCATTTGCCGGCAGCCTTTGGACAGTCTTGTGCTTTCTTAGTGGAAGTTTGTAGCACTATATTCCTATTACTCGGCAACTCTATGAATCTATAGTGAATAAAATCCCTCACCAATTAGTGCACTAATACCTTACATCTACAGCCTCATGACCAGGTAAGAATTGTAAATGAGGGAATTTTCCAGATAACTGAAACCCATTCACTTAAGTGCCATTTCTGATGGAAGTCTTTCTAAAGAGTACTGATTACACTCTCCCCTGCTTGGGAAATAAGAGTACATTAGGCATAATTTAACCTTTTCTTACTTTAGCCTTTCATTTTTGAATACATTTGAAAATACTTTTGTGCTGTGGTAGAGATGTCTAGGAAAATATCAGCCTCTCTTGCAATTAGCATCAACATCTTTAGAATACCCATGGGTCAGCTTTCCGTGCTCTCATTACCTTTTAATTTTCTATCGGCTGCTATTTAGGTCAGATGAAAGGCTACCTCAGACCCCGGGTAACGAAGAATGTTAAATCATCAGCTAATTTCCCACACATGGGCTTTGTGAGGAACTTTTCTCCCTGTGGCAATCAATATTTCTTTTTTCATACTTCAAATTTAAGGCTGTTACAGAAATGTGAGGGCCTAGAATTGTAATTTCAAGATGAATGGACTATTTGGGCATTACCTTAGAATTATTTTCTTTTGTTTTGTCTACATCATTTGTTTTTGTCTAAAACAAACTACTACGAATCACAGGTTATAAGAAGGTTATAGACAGGCAGCAATGATTATCCACATGGAGAGTGGCTTTCCTGTGCTCAGGCCTGAGAAAATGAGGATGATCTCTCATGAGCATGTGCACACGTGGTTCTTAAGGGCCCTTTTATTGTTCCCACTGTCAGCAATCACCCTTGTATCCCACCGATGAGTATGGAGAGACTTTTCCCGTCATTAAGGTGGCCAGAGGTAACAAGTCTGGGCTGAGTAAAGCAGTTGGACATCAGTGGAATTATGCAACTATGATGGTGAGCTGGATTTGTGACAGTGGGGACAGATTCAAAGGCTATTCATGGGTAAATAAGAAAGGACATCTACCATCGAAGAGCTCACGAAGGATTACCATGTGGTACAAGGTTCTTAGACCTGCCAGACAAATATTATTAGAGTGACATTTTACATCATGTTTTGCCAGGCCCCCTCCCTTTATCTGGAATGAACTTCACAGATAATATGTCTAAGAGAGAGAAAAGGTGGGAAAGAACCTCCACGTTCCCCACTAGGGCAACCGCGTAAGCAGAGAAGTCGTGCCACTAACCAAGCAAGGGGAGGAGTTGTTTCTCCAGGTGGCCAGAAATTGTGGTCTTTCACACAGGAGAAAATGCCACTATTTAGGGACACTCAGCCTCCTGGGAACACACAGGTGCCAGAGGGCAAGGCAGCCAGGCCAAGTGCTATTGGCCGAACACACCAAAGCCGAAGGTCCAAGCAAGACAGAGGATCCACTCTGCATATAGCCAGATATGCTACTTTCTGTATGATTCCTTTTTTTTTTGAGACAGAGTCTCACTATGCCACCCTTGGTAGAGTGCCATAGCATCACAGCTCACAGCAACCTCAAAGCCTTGGGCTTAAGCAATTCTTTTGCCTCAGCCTCCCAAGTAGCTGGGACTGCAGGTGCCTGTCACAACATCCAGCTATTTTTTGCTGCAGTTGTCATTGTTGCTTAGCTGGCCCGGGCCAGGCTTGAACCTGCCACCTTCGGTGTATGTGGCTGACACCGTAACCACTGTGCTACAGGCGCCTCTGTATGATTCCCTTTACATGGAAGTCTAAAAAAGACTAAACTCTAATAACCAAAATCAGATCAGTGGCTGCTTGGTGCCAGGAGTTGAGAAGGTGATTAACTATGAAAAGGCATGAGGAAACTTCTTTGAAGTGATGGAAATATTCTATATCATGAGTGTGGTGGTGGTTCTATGACCAACATCTGCCAAACTCATCAAATGGTACACGTTAACATGGATGACTGTGTGTTAATTATGACTCAGTAAAGCTGTTTTTAAACAGCAGACACATAGTCTGTCATAGAGGTAGAATCACAAAACACCTTGGCACTGAGACTATAACTCCAAGGACAAGCAGATGAAAGTGGACACAAGACTTTAGGGAGGTCCCAACACAGATGCGACCCGGCCAGAATACCGATCATCAGATGGGGATACTTACTCCACAAACACACACACCACATCTAGTGCATGCCAGGTATTGTGCTGGGCCACAGGTATACAGCGATGATAGAAGAATGACAAAGTTAAAGTCAGGACTTGGGGTAGACTCTCAACTCAACTCCAAGCTCAGGATCCTATTGACACATGATAATGTGTATCAGGCTTGCCGGCGTGGCTCTGTGGGGAACTTCAGGGATTTAACTTCTCAGCTGAGAAGAGAGCTCTCAGAATGAAGACTGTTTATTGGTGTTGAGACGTCATGAGGATATGGGATGTGCTGGCAGGGATGTCTATTCACAATGAGTGCTAGCTAGTCTTGTTCCTTCAGCACACTTGTTGAGCACCTGCCATGTGTCAGGCACCAAGGAAATCACACATATGAATGAGTCTCTATTCTAGTAGAAAGGAGCAGTCTCATATTCTGATGACAACAAAAGATGGCACACAATTGAGTCTCCTAAGAGAATGTCAGTGTGCAACAGTGCTCACCAGAGTATGAGCTCACTTTTGGCCAGGCTATTAGGGGACATTTCAGCTACACGTCTTGTTTGCCCTTTGGGATCTGAGGTTGGGCCTTGGGAGTGAAAGGCCTCTGTCCTCAAAGGAAACAGGTTAACAACTTAGCTGTATGTGTCTAAGACTAGGGAGTGGGGAGGAGGCCGGTGGTGAGGCATCCAGAGAGGAGTGAAGTTTTATGATTAGTGAGTTGTGAGGTCTGAAACTGGAGCTCTGATGGTGCACTCAAGCCAGCTCAGAACCCTAGAGGGTAATTGTCTTTTACCTGGAAGATACGAGGGCAAGATGAGAGGAACAGCATGAGTACAAGCAGGCAGACACACTGCTCCCCTAGTAACAGTGCCTGGCCCATGATGAGGCTCAGCAGATACCAGGTAAGTGAATCAAATGGATGAACGATCACTGAATCTGATGGGATAAACTGCAAAGAGGAAAGCTTGAAACCAACGACGTCAGTTTTGAGCAAGCATAAGGGTCTGAACTAGGGTGGTTGTATCAGATTTCTATGGCTCCTATCACAAATCGCCTCAATTTTGTGGCTTCAAACAACACACACTGGTTACATTAAAGTTCTAGAGTGCAAAAGTCTAAAATCAAGATGTTGGCAGGAATGTGTTCCTTCTGTAAGCATCAAAGGAAAATTCATTTCTTTGCCTTTTCTATCTTCTAGAAACTGAGCTGTATTCCTCGGTTTGTGGCCCCTTCCTCCATCTGCAAAATGCATCACTCCAAATTCTGATTGCTTGGTCACTCCTCCTTTTTTTCTCTAATTCTACTGTCTCCCTTTGTGGTTACTATGGACCTGAACAGATAATTTGAGATAATCTTTCCATATCAAGATCCTTAATCACATCTCTGAAGTCCCTTTTGTCATTTAAAGTAACACATTTACAGATTCCTGGGATTCAGACAGATGTAGACATCTTTGGGGACCATTATTTAGCCTGCCACAGTAATATCAAATTATAAATCTTTTTCCTTCACCAAACAAAAAGCCAAGACATGGAGGATGTACCCTATCTCTAAAACAAATGAAAGAACCATGAGAGTATAGCAATCAAAAACCTCTGATCACAGACAGATTAAATGTAAGGTGCTATCAATTAGCTTTGCCATTAGAGATTCCAAAGGATTTGGAATTTCTCTCTAAGCAAAAGGACATTTAGTGAGTGTAATCTTAGGGAGCAAAGCAATGCAAGTATCTCTGAAATCAATCACTTCACTCAAGTAAGGATTCACTCACAGAGTGTTGTCCAAATGAAGAGAAGAACCACGATTTTCAGGCGGATGAACCCCTGTTGCCTTCAAGAGAAATAACTGTGGTCAGGGATGAAAACCCAGTGGTAAGAAGGCAGCTGCTGAAGCCTGTGGCACATATCATGGGAAGAACTGTCCACCACACATGCAGTCCTCAGTTTGGTGAACCCAGTCATTTGCTAGGGCTCTCGTTCCCCTTGTCTGCAAAATAAAGGTGTTGGTTAAGAAACTCATCTCCAGGGTTCCTGACAACTTGGTGTTTTCATTTTGTTTTGCTGACCTAATTTTACAAAGTAGTGGAAGTTGCTTACTAACCCTCATAAAGTTATCACTCTAGGGAGAAAATAAGGAAAAGGGAGAGGAATGGGGGGTGCTGGAGAGGATTTCTCAGTAGCAAACTGTATGTTTGTTAATGCTAATTTCATCTCTCCTCCCTCCCCAAAGGCCTCTGACTCCGACTGGAGTGCCGGCAGGAATGTGGCTGATGAATTTAGGCTGCCTGGATCTCAGTCCTTCCTCTTTATGACCTTGGCCAAGCTACCTAATTTCTCTCTGTCCACTTCATTTTTTTTCTATAAAATAGTAATAATAATATCACCTTTGCCATTGAGTTGTTGTGAGAATTAAAGTAGGCAATATAAGTAAGGTACTTAAAACAGTGAGTAGAGTAGTGCTTAATGAGTACCATTAGAAGTATTTGCATTAGTACAGTTTGGTGCACTTATTGCTGGCATGGCTCCTGCTTGGGAAGCCAGAACTTAAGTAAAAGGGCTTATTCCACACCACAGTATAAAAGCAAATTGCGGCTTTAGATCTATGCTACCTAATACTACTAGTCCACATCTGAGCTTGTTTCTGAATAGGTACTAATCTTTCAGTTTTTGACATTTAGAAGGCAGCAGCTTATTTATCTATGAGTTATGTAGATGTTCCAGTGGTGCAAGTTGACCACTTTGGTATACTATCTCTTCAAATGTAAGCTGTAGCTATAGTTCTCCACTTCAGAAGCATTTCAACCCTAACAATGGAATTAACTTCATTGAAGGGTATTTGATATTGGCACACATGTGCACACAAAACAGAAGCTTATTTGTAAAAATACCTGTGAATTAATTTTTATTCTAGTTGAAAATCTTGGTTGCTGTTTGTTTTTATATTTTTGTTTGTGTGTGTGCACATGCCGTGCTTTGTTTTCTCTACAGATGGCTTGGCTGTCTGTGAAAGACTGGTCTACCCAAGAACAATGCTAAGTGTTTTTAATGAGGCCAAGGTCAGAGCTTCAATTCCCATTTGGCCAATAAGCTTTGCTCTCTGTTCCCTTTCGTAGCCACAGGCTGCTTCCTAATCATCACATCCAAGCTGTCTCCCTGGGATGGGAGGCTGGTACACAAGGCAGATTATCAGGGCTGGTCCACAACTCAGGTAAGCACATGGCAGGTCAGCAGCCTACAGAAATAATGGCTGTGACCACAGCTGGGTTGTTCTTCTTCGTCTTCATGTGATCTTAAGTTTCCCTGTGCTGTGTCCCTGTAGAAATCCATTTTGGGCTCTGTTTCTCTTACCCAGTGGACTAGATCATTTCAGCATCCATCCTCTTTACTGCCAGCATAGACTCCTGAGACCCAATTAGAACCATTACTTTTTGTCTTCCGGAGGTAGTACATCTGTGGTTTCTTACATTTTCAGCTCTTGAACCTGTTGCCAAATAATCTGCTAATAAGAGCTAACATTTATTGAGCACTTATCAGATGCTAACTTCCTTGATGTGAGTTATCTCCTTTTCATCTTCAAAATAGTCTAGAGATAGAACCCAATATTCCCTTTCCCCAATGAGGACCAGAGTCTAGAGCTGTTACATCATCAGTCATACCCAGTCAGTGTTAGTACTCCACTCTGCACTCTGCTTTCGGATCCTGTGTGCCTCAGCCATTGTGTTACGGGACTTGCCTGCAATCGTGACATGCTGTACAGAATAGCTAGCAACTGGGCAATTACCGCAGATTCACACTGCCCTGAATTCTGACCTAATTTGGAGGGATGCTCCTACATTGTGTCATTCCTCTTAGAGCTAGATCCAAGATGACCACTTGGCGAACTGTGCTAATTGGACGAGCTCTTTCTGTGCCAGGTGTTAAATCTTATTTCTATGCGTAGTCCATATTTCTTAGTTCAGACGAGCTACTGGGAATAAGTGGACCATTGGCTAAGCCTAAGAAATATTTGATTTCGCAGAGATGCTTGAGCATGCTAGTACTAGTGACCAAATGAAACTCGTGTTTGAGGAAGCCTTTGATCCAGTTGTACTCTCTCCAAATGTCAGTGTGTACTAGCCCATATTTTTGGCAGTGATTTTCAAATTCTGAAAGAAAACCCACATTGAAGTCCAACTATAGCAGTCTCACCAGTCCCCTCCCCCACTCCTTATCATGAACATATGGTTTATGGCTTAAAAAGCAATATGGTACAACATCAGTGCTTTCTTTATAAAAGTGCACTAGTATTTCTTATCTTTTTGTCAACTTTGAAATACCCAATTTTTTTTTGTGCATTAACGATGTGAGCCTGAGATCAACATATATTATCTGAAAATAAAACTAAGAGAAGCTTAATACTTCTCATTGTCCATCATAAAAGTAAATATAAAAAGGCTACTGTTCTGTCTCAAGGGTACAAAGTTTTGTAAACCTTGACTATAGAAGCTATTTAACTATAGTTCCAAACCTCTGAACTCTTGAGGTATTTACAAGTTGGCTAATATTTGTCACTCTTTCCTTTCTAGCTTTTAAAATTGGTCTGACTGATCCTTGGCCTTGAACTTTTCTAGATGGTGTCCACATTTCCTATCACCTACATCTTCCAAAGAATTCCTGGGTTTTTGGTTTTTAGTCAACCATGGTAAAATTCGCTAAGCCCTCTTATTCTAGGATAAATATCTTTAGGCTCAGACAATTGGAGCAAAATCAGCTTTATTAAATAACTTTGAGTCATTTCCTTCCCTGTTCTAGCATCCCCAATCTGCCAACACACGTGGGTGGTACACAGTCTGTGAAACTGAATACAGATTGACCCCTTTTATAGATTGTTTTAAAAACAAAACCCAATAACTAACCCTAACTCCTTTATCTTAAAAGACTTCTCTTTAACTAAATGTCCTTCTTTGTCAGTCAATCAGCGTTTACCTCAGTTATTTTTTTCTATCCAATAGAATTAAATAATGCTTACCCAATTCCAATTCATTCCTGTTTGAAATAGTCTTTTATGTGGGCTTTCTTTCTACAGGTGAATTTTATTTTCTTCGCTTCTTCTTAAGTGGCCCAGTTTAGTTTCCTTGTTTTGTAGCTTTCTATTATGTTGGTGTGGGTTCTAGTTTTAGCCAAATTCATTCTTTTTCTTGCCTTCACTTTTTCTCTTGCATTTTGAAATTCTCTCCTTAAGTAGCAGCCAACTCCTTTGACTTCTTGGATTTGTGGGGGGAAGGGGTTGTTTTGTTTTGTTTTTCAGTTTCTCTAATCTCCTGATACCTCTCTGAATTCATTCCATCTAACTTTTTAAAAAATGTACTGTCTTTAGATGGCAGATTTTCCTTCTTTGTTGGAATCAGAGAGATGTTGCAGTCTCGCTGATTAATCAAATAGCCTTAGAACAACTTTTTTAACCTTGCTGCACCTCAATTTCCATCTGAAAAATGAAGATAATAATATCTATCGTAATGGATCTTTATGTCTACTGCATAATCTAATGACTTCCCACTGCTTAATATCGTGTGTGACACTTTAGTTAATGTTAAGCATCCTTATTATTCATGAGAACTAATGAATCAAGCTGCCTTGGCTAGTTGGCTTTGCATTTTATGTTTTATTCCCTTTTCTTGCCTTCTACAACACCCCTGCCACTTCCACCGAGTGGAAGAAGAAAGAGGTTCAAACTCAGGATCCACAAATCCATATTTGAATATCCACTATACAATAATTGTTGGCCCACTAGGTGAGACACCCCCATCCTTGTTTACAGCAGCCTTCTCTTTGTACTGCCTATGAAATCAAGTACTTTCCCATCTCCTGGCAGGAGCTAATGATTTGTACAGAGGGGAAAACCTACATTAACATACAGGACTGGAGTTAAAAATAGAGATATAAATGGTGCTCAATCGATTGATATGGTAATAATTCTTTCCTGCTAGTAATAAATTGTGTTTATTTCCCCCTTTCATGTTAATCCAGAAAAGTTCTTTTGTGTTTGTGTGTGTCTGTGTTGTCTTAATCTTAACCCCATTTGCTCGTCTCCTCCGTGCATTCCTAAACATCATCCTGTTCTCAGCAGTGTTCACTGCTCCTTCTTGTCTGAGGGACACCTGCTACGTGAAGACACAGCTGCCAGTATCCAGGTCTTTCTCATCCTTGCTTTTCTAACTTTAGACACCTGTTTGAGGTTTTGTCCTCCTTGACCAATTTTTCAACAAAGAACATGTAAAGAACCTTGATACAGATTATCTGTAAGTTCAGCTTTGAAGAACAGCTTTGAAGAGTTTGACAGCCAAACATTCCTATAAATACCTTCACTGGGTACACAGGGGGAGATGTAGATGCCTGAGACTTGCTCCTTGTCAAAGAAGAGTTCATAACATAGTCAAGAAGCAGAAATAAAAATAAATTACTCATCAGGGCAACTTGCTGTCATAGAGAAATCTTCACAGCAAGAAGGAAAAGGAAATTAATTTTATCAGGGAACATACTGTAATGCTTCATGAAAAAGGTGAGAGTTCAAGGATGGATAAAAATGGGACAGATTTCAACAGGGGAACGGTCACGGATAGTGCTTCAATCAAGGGACACAACCACAGAACTAACAGCAGTGTGTGTGTGTGAGCGTGCCCTTATATGTTTAGGATGAGGGAAGGAATTGGTAGTGGGAAATACATGGCTAGGAAGATTGGAGAAGACTATAAAAGCCACAAAAACTTATTTTCTCTCTAAACATGCCAAGGAAATAATATTGTGGAGGGACAGAGAGAATTGGGAAACGGTGGGTTTATCTCTCCTTCCTGTCTGATTATGCACATCCTTGACAAAGGAAAGCTAGTTATTATCTATCAAAATCTTTCTGGCAAAATGGTGTTTCTGTCAACCTGATCCCAGCCAATTTCAGGCCCCACACATACATCCGTCTCTCGCTGCAGTGACCTTTCGTTAAAAGGAAAGCCTGGCCCGACGTGGCTGATGTTTTGAATTCAGCCTTCAGAGCTTTAGAGGAATTTCTTTCTGAAGGAAAGAAAGTGTCATCCCTGGAGTGACAGGCCCCTGCTTGCTGCGGAGAAGGGTACAGGTTTTTGTGATATTCTTGGCAAGGACAATTTCAGAGGCAAAATGATCTATTGGGTAAAAGCACAATTTCTCTTCAAATCTTCTTCAAGGGGAGTCTTGAGAGCAAACAAGAAGCCCAAATGTTTTATATTTTCCTGTGTGAGGGAAGGAAGCATAGAAGAAGATTTACAGGCAGCAGAACACACCCATTTGACTATTACCTATACAAAATACTGAGAATTTCTTGCCTTCTAGTTAAAGCCCAAATCCTGCTCAACTGTGTGCCACAGGTAAGCACCCTGACAGCAATGATTGTATTGCTACACATCGTTTCCACAGTGATTTATTATACATCATCTATACATCATCCCATTTAATCTTCCTTGCGCCTGTAGGATTATCATAATGTTATCACCGAGGAAGCTGCAGCCAGACAGGCTGATGGCTTTCCCGACATCACGCAGGTCAGAAGATGCAGAAAAAAGACACCAATTGAATCATTGGACCCAGGTCTAGTGCCCTTTGCATTTCAAAGTCACTTCCTTAGGGACCATTTTCTTCCTCTTTAAAAAGAGGGGATTAGAAAGGATGATTCCCTCAGAGATTCCTTAAAGTTCAAAAAGTTTTTCTTTGTGATTCATAGTGAAAAGTGGGGGCAAAGTCTTCTTTCTTGAAGAAGGAATGTAGGGAAGCAAGATCAGCAGTGCTGGGGTTTGGGGGGCTGTCAGAGCCCATCCTCACGCTTATTTCTTCTTGGCCTCAGAACGGTTGTTGCAGAGACCCATCTGGAAAACACTCAGCCTTCACGCCTTCTATCCTGAGCCCCACCTCTCCATACCCTTCATTACCATCATGGTTTTTAAAAGCACATTTTTTTTTTTTTTTTTTTTTTTGCTACTGTGTTTTTAAAAAAACACCATCTTTATTTTACTTTAGATGGAGAATTTACTTTAAAGTGCAAAATATGTCTCTATTGTTTTTCTCTTGCAGCCTTAAGCTCACAATGTAAAGTATGCTACATCATAGCCCTGAATAATTAATTATAACTCTGCAGCATACTCTGTGAAAAGCAAAGAAATTTCAAGTAAAAAAGAATAATGTCAAATTTTCTTTTAGAAGATAAGGTTTCAGTCTTTTCCCCCGGACTGGAATGCAATGGAACAATCACAGCTCACTACAGCCGCAATCTCTCAAGCTCAGGTGATCCTCTTCCTGCCTCCAGCCGCCCAAGTAGCTGGGAGTATATGAAGGCTTGTGTCACCATGCTTGACTAATTTTTTTATTATTTTTTTTGTTGAGATGAGTGTCTTTCTGTGTTGCCCAGGATTATCTCAAACTCACAACCTTGACTGGGCATAGTGGCTCATGCCTGTAATCCCAGCACTCCGGGAGGCCAAGCTGGGAGGATTACTTGAGGCCAGTGATCCTCCCAGAGTGCTGGGATTATAGGCATGAGCCACCACACTGTATCCAACTATCAATTTTAAAATCAACCACCAGAACAAGATATTCCTCAAATGATGAAAATCCCACATATTTTGGTCTTTACAAATGAATGTGACTAGAAATTCTATTAATACTATAGCTAAGGTAGTCTCTAGGAGTTACATGTGTTATAATATCCAAGTATTTTTTATGTCCTTGGTAATTTGTCCCCTTTGTTTGTGTCTTTACAGACACAAACTTGACTACTTAATTATTCTTTTTATCAATGAAAGGAACATTCAAAGAAACCATACAAAATAGAATGTAATAGAAGAACAGGTGCTCTTTCTCACCTTTAAGTACCACACAAGATTCTTTCCTCTCCTTCTTTAGTTTCATGCCTGTTCTAAATTTTGTTCTGAAAATTCTGATCTATGGGTAGTGCATGAAAAAGACCCTGTTTAGGGAAGTGTGCTTTTAGACTTAAGAGACCATAGAATGAGAATACTAATGTAGTCATTCACCTCAAAAATGTTCAATGCAGAAGTAGAAAAAATGATTTCAAGTATTCTGCATGAAGAATCCTATTTTCAGAGATTGTATTTACAAGTATTCATTAAGCAAAACATGAAAAATTTCATGGTTTTTTCAAAAACATAAACATGAACTTTTTATGTTTCAGGTATATTACTTACATAAAAATACATAGAAAATACACATAAGCCAAGGTCAAGTGAGAGAAACAATGAGGACTGTAATTCATATCTAGACAAACTAGAAGTGGAGATAGTGGCAGGATTATTTGGATCACAGACCTTGAATCTAGACTGCCTGGGCTCAAAGCTCAGCTTGTTCACTTACTGTGGTATGCTTTGTACAAGTGATTTAATCTTTCCCTTCCTTAGTTTTCCCACCTGCAAGATGGGATAAAAGAAGAACTGACCTCATAGACTCATTATAAGCATTTGATGGATAAATCTATGTAAAATACAGAGACCCTGCCCAGCACTAATGAGCGCTCAATAAATGTTACCTTAAAAGATTACAAACATGGCCGGGCGCAGCGGCTCATGGGAAACTAAGGCAGGAGGATTGCTGGAAACCCAGGAGTCTATGATCCAGGAAACATAGCAAGACTCTTTCTCTTTGAAAAACTATTTTTTAAATTAGCCAGACACAGTGGTGCATACTTGTAGTCCTAGATATTTAGGGAGGCTGAGGTGGGAGGATCACTTGAGTCCAGGAGTGAAGAGTCTGCAGTGAGCTATAAGGACGACACTACACTCTAGCCTGGGTGACAGAGCAAGGTTCTGTCTCTGAAAAGAAAGAGAAGAAGGAAGGGTGGGTGGAAGAAGGGAGGCTGGAAGGGAGGGAAAGAAAAGAAAATAAGCATTACAAACATGTCAATTTAGAAGCCTGTCTTCCACCTACATTCACTTGAATCTGTCTTTCCTAATACCTGTATTTATTGATTTTCAGGAGAGAACATAAACCAGCAATTCTATACACCATCTCTCCCCACCACCATCAATAATATCCATACTTCTATCAGCATTTCCAACCTGCACCTTATCCTCACTTTACGTAAATATTTCATCTCTAGATGAAAGATGACTTTACTCACTAGGCTCTAAGTTCACAATTGCAGGGTTAAGATGAACTAATGTATCTTCACTTGTGAGGTGTGTCATAAGCAGTTTACTCTTCACACCAACTCGAGTACCCAAGCTCTTCAATTTACTTTTACAAATTAGAGAAGTTTCAAGGTTGTTTCAATTAATTCAGCCCCACTCAACTGAGCTCCAATGAGCCTCCTCCAGCAGGAAGGAAGTAAAGATGTAAAGTTCTGGCGACTCCTACTCTATAGTTTTGGGTTTTTTGTTTTTTGTTTTATTTTTAGGAAACATGGTCACACTCTGCCACCCAAGCTGGAGTGCGCTGGTGCGATCTTGGCTCACTGCAACCTCCAAACCCTGAACTCAAGCAACTCTCTAGCCTCAGCCTCCTGAGTAGCTAGGATTACAGGTGCAAGCCATAGTGCCTGGCCACTCTGAAGATTAAGCACATACTGGATACATCAATGTATGGGTCACACATGTCAATGTTATCCTCACGTGTTATAGAAAATAATGTCAAGTCGAGAACTGCTATCCCAAGCAACATGCTAATAGCGACATATTACAAATGCTTCACAAACTGAAAAGGTATACACAGATGTTCACAGTTTCTTGGAGTAAATATATGTTCCAGAGAGAAGATTCAGACATGACAAGTCTGCCTCTTCCAAAGGATGGAAGCGTGTTCGGGGAAGTTGTCCTGGGCACAGTATCTATGGCAATTAAGCCCCCTCCTCCATGGAGCATCCTCCTCTGGAGCATATCTGGATTAGATTCACCTGATGGCCTTTAGTAGTGAACACTGCATACAGAGAAATTACCCCCAAAATTTCTATGCTTAATTTTCTTCCATTTTAGTACACTTCCACCTGTTATTCAAATTTAATGGTGGTGGCAAAGGGTGGAGTTATCAGAGAACTGTCAAAAAGTACAAATATGACATCTGACCTAAATAACAGGCCCTTTCATTTCTGTGGACATACAGTTCAGTATAAAATAGACACCAACACATTTAGTAACATGCAGGTAAATATTTAGAATTTTAACACATTAACTGCCATGTGAGCTATGTTTAACTTGTGCTAATTTTGAGCCCCAGCCTCACAAAGCTTATATTCCTTATAGGTCTCTTGACCTATTTTGACCTAATAAAACATCATGGCCCCAAGAAAAATTTCTCTTTTAAGTGTGGCAGTCAATATGTTTAAAAAAAAAACAAGATGAAAGTTCTTCCTCTTAATAGGGTCATGACAGCTTATATTTGATATGCAAAGAGCATTCAAAATCAGAAGTTACTAAATCAATTTCAGTGATTTTTATCAGTGAATAAATTCACTGATTTTAGAAGACAGATGATTGATGAATTCACTTAAATCTATAAAAAAATTTAATACCATCTCTAGAAGTAGGATCTGGCAATCCCAATGCACAAAAATTCTCAGCACCACAATTTATTTAAGCCACGCTCAACACCAAACCAAACAACAAAACAATCAAACAAATAAACTCTATGTGGTCAATATCATCAGGACCCATAGGCATAACATAAGTTGTTTCTGCATTAATGAACTTGGCTTCCAAAAGAGTATATCTTTAGCTTGGAAAATTGACTGTGATTTCAGTGCACTGCCCTGTGCCAGGTCATGAATACTGAGTCTCCACATGTTGGGCTCCAGGAAAACTTTGTCACCAACCCCCTCTGCTCTGGCCCCTGCCAGACTAATCACTAGACACATCTTCACTGAGCTCACCCTGCTCTCCAAGATGGACCAGGTGCATCTGCCAAGGCCTGCTGGAGTGTTCTGGTCCCAGATCCAGCCATGTGGAACTAGCTGAAGGAAAGAGAGATTGTATGTAATAGACCCAAAAGCAGGGACATTTTCTAGTCTGTCCCACCTGGGAAAGCCCAGCATACAAACCAGTTCCTTAATTAAGTTCCATTTGTTTATTTTTGTTGTTGCAATCGCCATGAAAGTCTTTTCATAAAACCTTTCCCCAGTCCGGCATCATCAAGAGTTTTTCCCACACTTTCTTCTAAATTTTTTATTGTATTATGTCCTAGATTTAAATCTTTTATCCATCTTGAGTCAATTTTTGTAAGTGGTAAAAGGTATAGGTCCAGTTTCAGTCTTTTACATGTGATTTTATCCATTCTCCCAGCACCATTTGTTAAACAGGGATTCTTTTCCCCATTGTATGCTTTTATGGGGTTTATGAAAGATCAGATGGCAATGAGACTGGTTACATCTCTTGGTTTTCTATTATGTTCCATATGTCTATGTCTTTATATTTGTGCCAATCCCATGCTGTTTTAATCACTGTGGACTTGTAATATAACCTGAAGTGTGGTAGAATGATGCCTCCAGCTCTGTTTTTATTACTAAAAATTGCCTTGGCTATATGGGTTTTTTTCTGGTTCCATACAAAACAAAGAACTATTTTTTCCAAATCTTGAAAGTATGATGATGGCATTTTCATGGGGATTGCACTTAATCTGTGATTGCTTTGGGTAGAATAGACATTTTAACAATGTTGATTCTTCCCAGCCAAGAGCATGGTATGTTCTTCCATTTGTTGATGTCTTCTGCTATTTCTTTGCTTAGGGTTTCATAATTCTCTTTATAGAGCTCCTTCACCTCTTTTGTTAGGTATATTCCAAGGTATTTCATTTTCTTTGAGGCTACTGTGAAGGGAATTGTGTCCTTGATTTGTTCTCAACTAGGCTATTATGGCATATACAAAGGCTACTGATTTGTGGACATTGATTTTATAGCTTGAGACATTACTATATTTTTCAATCACTCTAGGAGTTTTGTGGTTGAGTCTCTGGAGTTTTGTAAGTATAAGATCATATAATCATCAAAGAGTGAGAGTTTGACCTCCTTTGCCCCCATTTGGATGCCCTTCATGTCCTTCTCTTGCCTGGTTTCATTGCTGGAACTACCAGCACTATGTTGAATAGTAGTGGTAATAGAGGACATCCTCGTCTGGTTCCAATTCTAAGTGGAAAATTTTCAGTTTTATTCCATTCAGTAATTAAGCTGAAAAGCTTCTGTATAGCTAAGGATACAACAAGTGAGGTAAAAAGACAATCTTTAGAATGGGAAAATATATTTGCATGCTATGAATCTGACAGACAATAATTAGAATCTACAGAGAACTCAAATTAATCAACAAAAAAAGACCCAACAATCCCATATATCACTGGGCAAGAAACATGAACAGAACCTTCTCTGAGTCAGAGAAATGGCTAACAAACATTTGAAAAAATTCTCATCATCCCTAATCGTCAGAGAAATGCAAATCAAAACCACCCTGAAATATCACATAACCCCAGTGAGAATAGCCCACATCACAAAGTCTCAAAGCTGCAGACGCTGGTGTGGATTTGAAGAGAAGGAAACACTTTTACACTGTTGGCGGGACTGCAAATTAATACAACTTCTTTGGAAGGAAGTATGGAGAATCTTCAAAGAACTCAAATTAAACATCCCATTTGATCCTGCAATCCCATTACTAGCCATCTACCCAGAAGAAAAACCTCCTTTTATCTTAAGGACATTTGCACTAGATTATTTCTAGCAGCTCAATTTACAATTGCCAAAATGAGGAAACAACCTAAACGCCCACCAACCCAGGAATATATTTAAAAACTGTGGTCTATGTATACCATGGAATACTATTCAGCTATTAAAAAACCTGGAGATTTTACATCTTTTGTATTAACCTAGATGGAGTTGAAACACATTCTTCTTAGTAAAGTATCACAAGAATGGAGAAGCAAATATCCAAAGTACTCAATTCTAATATGAAGCCAGTAGATCATCTAATACACACCAACATAAGAGAAAAACTCAATTCAATTCAAGGTTGGGGCATGGGGGAACAAGGGAGCAGGGAGAGGATAGGAGGGAGAGGGGGATTTGTGCTCATAATTAATGGACACAATATTTGGGGGCAGGACACAATTATAAGAGGAACTCTACCTAACAAATGCAAACATTGATACATATTTCTTTGTACCCTCAAATTAACCTGAAATTTAAAAAAAGTACAGCTACTCTGGAAGACAGACAGTATTTTATATTTAAGTGTATGCACTCAGAGGTATTTACTTAGAAAAATTAAAAACTTAGAGGTTTATGCAAAAAAAAAAAAAAAAACATAAACCAGTTCTTCTACCCTCCAGCTTCCACCTCTTCAAACCCAGGCCCATCTCTCTATCTCCTGACCTGGGAATTTAACACTCCTATTCTCACCTCTTTCCCTCCTCCCAACTTCTGCTCCTTCCATCTGGGCCAGACCCCACCTTAGTTATGTGGGAGCTATCCCCTTACTGGGCCTACTGAGGTGAATGTTGACTTCATTCAAAGAAAAATGGAGATACATTTTGGCAACATTGATGGGACTTACTGATGGGTTGGCTGGGGGGACAAGGGGAAGAGAAGAATACAGCCAGACTCCTAATTTTTTGGCCTGAACAGCTGAATAGGATAGTAGTGCCATCCTCTTCTAGAAGGTAGATGGATAACAGGTTTGGGGGGTAGACATAATTTCCAGTGAACATGTGTTGTTTTCATAATCTAAACACATATATGTCAAGTGTTAAAAAAAATTAAATGAAAGAAACCAAAGAAATGTGAAGATGTTTTGTAACATCTGAATTTGTGATTGGACTAATTCCAACAGGACAGAGAGAAAGACACCTACCTTTACCATCTATGAAAGTGACCTTATGCCTTAAGAGTCTCATGCCCACTTGACATTGAAGACAGAGAGAAAATTGGCAGTTAGACAACGCATGTTTTAAAGGCATAAAGTCAGGACTAGAGAGTGTGCTGATGGTATTTAAGGCCAAGGGATTTTGTGAGAACAAAAGAGGGCAGAGTTCCCATGGCTGAGGAGAAATCAGTAAGGTAGAGGGGCAACTGGGAGGGAATCACAGGAATAAGACAAATGTTAAGATACCACATGTGATATGAGGACAGGGAAGTGGTCACCATCTTTGCTTCAAAGTGGTCTTTGGTGACTTGGATCCAACTGGAGTCAAGTCACTAGACTAGTTAGGGGAATCAGCCTTCTCACTAGTTTCTCAGGTTCCACATTTGACACACCCTTCCCCAATCTACACAGCAGCCAAAGCTATCTTTTTAAAACCTAAATCAAATCATATTAGTCATTGCTTTGAAACTTTCATTAACTTGCCATTTGAACTTAAAATATAATACAAACTCCCAGGGCTGGATCTAAGGTGAGATGAGAAAGGCACTTGGGTGCAAAATTTTAAAGCGGCACCCAAAAATCTCAGTTATCAAGATAAATAATATTTTAATGTAATATTTTAAAGAACTACAACTGGAAGACTATAGCCTGCAGACTAGCTGCTTAATTTTGTAAATAAAGTTTTATTGGAACCAGGGCCAGGATTAGGGTGAGGTGAATGAAGAAAAGTCACAAAAGTGCAAGGTGGGAGCCTGTCTTCATTTAAAATCTTGACATTTCTTTCAACGTGGATTTTTTTCATCAATTTTTTATTTTTTTGAAATATTGCATTATATCATTTATTGGTATTATGGAGTTTTTTGGTACCCCATTAAATTTTGCACAAGAGGCAAGTCAAGTACTCACCTTACCTTTGTCCTGGCTCTGCCAATCCCATAATTAATTAAACTTTCTGGTGAACATGAATAACTTTCATAGTCAAAAACATAAATATTACTTTAAGTGTTTTTTTTAATGTTTATAAGTAACCTAAAATAAACCCAAGAAATATGAAGATGTTTTGCTCAGCAGTACAGAAAGAAAAGCACCCAATTTTAACATCTAAAAAGGTGAAGATTCAATTTCTTATTTTCCAAATGGATCTGATCTTACTTTAGCAGTGAGTACTCAGCAAGCCACATGGATTAATAACAGCAGGAGAGCCATTTTTAGATAAAACTGATGCTTTCATGGAAAGGTTCCAGGCAGATTAAAATTGTATAAGACATAATGCTTTGGGCTGTTTAAATATGTTATGATCATAATTTTATTTTGTGACTTCTTCAACACAAGAAAAGGCCTTTCTTATTTACTAGGTTATCAACTAAAAGAACCAGGCAGATTTAATTTCTTCATTCATCTAATAAAGTCAGATTATTATGCTGAAGCATGAAGGAACTTAGAAATCCATTAACAAACATTTTTAAGAGGGCATATGGTTTGGGGCTTGATTAACAGAATAAATATTTATAGGTTTTCCAAGTTAACAAGAAATGTTTTCTTTCTCTTAGTCTTTCTTCCCTCTACCCCCATCACTATGCCTTATGTTTTAAAGGTTGGTTTACATCCTCTATGAATAATGTAGTGAATGAATGGATTCAGAAGAGCCTATACGGAAGCTACTGACTCTCATCTTAGTTAAGCTCTTACCTTAGAGGAGAAATGTGTACCTCAGTTTCTCTATTTGAGATTTGCAAATTGCTAATGCAAAATGCTCTCATTATTACAAATGAAAATCAGTTAGCTGGATATTGCCAGTATGACCAGATGTGCATACAAGATTATTGGTGATAGAGACACCTACATGTGTCCCATGCACAAAGTATTTACCTCACTGTTTAGTTGTAATTTCTGTCATCTGATTATGGCTGGCATGAGAGGGGACATCTAGTCTGGTAGCCACTGAACATAGCCCCTGAACAGAGATCTGAGGGACCATCCAGATGTATGCAAGGCCCCTAGGCTAGGAATGTCACCTCCACATTCTATTGTCCAAAGCAGGTCACCAGAACAGCTAGATCAAGGGGAAGTGAAACAAACTCTGCCTGCCAACAGGGGACCTGCTAAGTCACCACTGCAAAGTCACCATTGCAATGGGATATGGATACCAGGAAGGAGAATAATTGCAGCTATTTTTCAAACAAACTACCACAATTCATTAATAAAGATGGAAATTCTACTCAATTACATAAAATAAAGTGGCACTTTTAACAAGGTTATTGTGGGAAAGGATAGGGAGTAAAGATCTAGGGCAGAGAATCACTGTGTTGGTAAAACTACTCACAAATGCAGAATGGCAATTGTTTGATGAGAACATGGAGAAATTGAAGTAGATTACATTCTTATCTGTCTGGGATGATAATGACTGACCTCCCTGTTCTCTGTGTTTATATAAAACTGAAACTCTTGGCCAAAGCTTCTGAAAGATGCATAATTCGTTGAGAAGTAGGAATTCCGACCTGGCCATCTGCCATGGCCAAGTTTAGATCACTGATTGCTCCAGTTGTAGATTGTCATCATTTTATATCCTCCTATGTGTTTACCTAATGCCTGTGGGGAATCTTGGGATGTTACATATGTCATTGTATCTAATTGGGTAACTAAATAACCCTCTGAGATAACTATCATCTGCATTTTACATGTATGGGGCCTGAGGCTTAGAGCTTTCCAGTGACTAGCTGGAGGTCACAGAACTAGTAATATGTAGAGCCAGGACTCTTTTTTTTTTTTTTTTTTTAATAGTTTGGGACTCATTGAGGGTACAAAGAATTAGGTTACCCTTGCATTTGTTAGATAAAGTCCCTCTATAATTGTGTCTGGCCCCCAAGCGGTGTGCCACACACTGTGACTCCCATCCCTGTCCCTCCTCCCCTCTCCCTGCTCCCTGCTCCCTCCTTCTCCTACCCCACCCCTTGTATTAGCTCATCTACTGTCTTCATATTAGAATTGAGTACATTGGATTCTTGCTTCTCCACTCTTGTGATGCTTTACTAAGAAGAATGTGTTCCACCTCCATCCAGGTTAATAAAAAATATGTAAAGTCTCCATCTTTTTTAATGGCTGAATAGTATTCCACGGTATACACATACCACAGCTTGTTAATCCATTCCTGGGTTGGTGGGCATTTAGGATGTTTCGACATTTTGACAATTGTAAATTGAGCTGTGATGAACAGTCTAGTGCAAATGTCCTTATGATAAAAGGATTTTTTTTCTTCTGAGTAGATGCCCAGTAATGGTATTGCAAGATCAAATGGGAGGTCTAATTTGAGTTCTTTGAGGATTCTCCATCCTTCCTTCCAGAAGGATTGTGTTAGCTTGTAGTCCCACCAGCAGTGTAGAAGTGTTCCCTTCTCTCCACATCCACATCAGCATCTGTAGCTTTGAGACTTTGTGATGTGGGCCATTCTCACTGGGGTTAGGTGACATTTCAGGTTGGTTTTGGTTTACAGTTCTATGATGATTTAGGGACAATGAGCATTTTTTCAGGCGCTTGTTAGTCACTCATTCGTCTTTCTTCTTTAGAGAAGGTTCTATTCATGTCTCTTGCCCAATGATATATGGCATTGTTGGGTCTTTTTTTGTTGATTTATTTGAGTTTTCCATAGATCCTAGTTGTCAAGCTTTTGTCAGATTCATAATATGCAAATATCTTTTCCCATTCTGAAGGTTGTCTGTTTGCTTTGGTTGTTGTTTCCTTAGCTGTACAGAAGCTTTCACTTTAATTAAGTCCCATTTGTTTTTTTTTTTTGTTGTTGTTATTTAAAGAGCCAGGACTCTTTAAAATACTTCCCATTATTCTGCAGTTACTTCCATAGCTTTACCCTTTTGATTTAGACCCTGTTTGTTTTTAACACTTAATATGAGAAATACAAATGTCAGGATCTAATTCATTGGGAAACAGTTATTCCATTACCATAACATAAACAAAATGGAGATTCCCTTAGATCTCCCAGGATGTTTAAATGCTTATTTGTGACTTTTCAGTTCAAGGTAAATTATTCTAATATTAG
Source organism: Loris lydekkerianus (assembly GCA_963574355.1). Taxonomy (NCBI): domain Eukaryota; kingdom Metazoa; phylum Chordata; class Mammalia; order Primates; family Lorisidae; genus Loris; species Loris lydekkerianus. The sequence continues at coordinate 60,922 of CAUYPK010068576.1, forward strand.
AATCATTTGCTACATGAATATCCATTGGTAAGAAAGATAAATTCAATTCACTAAAATTTGATTTCCCACAAAACTTCTCACGAATGTGTATATTAGATATAAGAGGGCTCACTTGGAGAAAGTAACCATTCCTCACTCAACTAAGTGCTCTCCAATGGTCTGAGAGTTGGTGCCTACTCAGAGATTGACACTTTCCTACATAGCCTCAAGTCTGCAGGGGTGGGGGACAGACAGTCCTGGGTTCTGGACCCCAACTTTACCAAGTATTACTTCTGAGGCTTTGGGCCATTTACTCACATCCATGAGCCTCTCTTTCCCCAACAGTTAAACTGGATCAAGGATGATTATGGAGCTATAAATATTAAATGAGTAATACATTTAAATCAAGTTATTCAAATGCTAAGTGCTATTGATTTGTCTCGCACCATATAGTTTTTCAACAGAAGTTAGCACAAAATAAAGCACAGCAAGCAAACTACCCACAATACAAGCTGACTTGACTCATTTATGTTCTTTTGCTTCTGTGTATTCCCTATCTCTCCCCTGGCATATTTATAAAACAACAAAACGTGATGGAAAATGGCATTTGAGAGACATGGGTCCCAATCTCAGTTCGTTGAGCACCCTGTGTAGTAGTGACTTCATCACTTGGAAATTTACTTCTCTCTAACTGTGAAACAAAGATGCTAAGGAGATAGTAACTCTCTTAAAGCCATGAGATGACCATGTAGGAGCACCAGGCACAGGGCCTGCAACTGCTTGGTGCCCTTATTTTATTCCGTTTGCAAATTATAAGGAGGTGCCCTCATTTCCAAAATGTCCAGGCAGGTGAAAAAGAGGCTTTTTTCTTTTCTCTTAGTCATTTATTCTGGTTTTCCTGATTCCTCTCTGTGCATTTTTTCAAGGTGAGTACAATCCTAGACATAAACCGCCCTCAAGGCTACCAGAGCTGACAGAGGGGCATCATTTAGAGCAAACACAGTCTGGCAAGATGGGTGCCCAAAGCCCAGAACAGACCTTCGGCACCCTACCCAGTCTGCCCACTGAATAGAGTTGGACCATCTGTGGTGACATTCAGATCTTTTTCCTAAAGAGCTTGAACTAATTGAGAACTTGTCAGCGTGTGTAAAATGCTTTGTGCTGCCTTCTGCTCTGTTCTTGGCCTCTGCCAGAACCCATTTCTGTGGCACCAGGCTGTCAACTGGTTAGACTAGATAGGAGGTCCCTTTGGAATTTCTCCTTCCTGTCAGTTAGCAGGTGATAACATGTGCCCTTTGCAATAGTATCATCTAGTTTCCAAAGGGCAAGTACTTTGAAAGCATTAAATCAGTGATTGTTAACCTTTTTAGAGTCATGGACCCTTACTTCTAAGAATCTGATGGAGTGGACGCTCTTCCTCCTGCTCCCTAAATACTCACACACACGTAAAACCTGACACATAGTTTCAGAAATTTCACCAACTTTCTCCCCACCTAAATTCAGACTATAGATCCCGAATTAAGTACCCTACAATTAAAGAGCACTTGTAAATATAAATGTCTGTGTGGTCAGTATTGTCCACCAGTAAGCTGATACCAAACAACAGTCAGCAAATGAGAACTTGTGTTTACAGCTTAAAGACTTTTGTGGATCTACTCTCCTGGGTTGGCAGCCAAGTTGGGAACAGTCTATTTTTACAAAGCTGTAAATATTAAATAAATAATACTAGCCCATAGTACAACCTGGCTTCACTCACTTATTTTTCTTTTGTTTTTGTGCATTTTATCCCTCTCATCTCCCATCTTAACAAATAAAACAAATACTTAGTTTTACATATACTTAATAATTAGCTTTGGGGACAAAAGTATAAACACAAACAAAATTGACCATGTTGTCAAAAAAAAAAATACCCACCAGTATGATGTTTTAACCTGCTAAGGCAACTTGTTACCTATTACGTGCACATGTAAGTACAAAATGCATACACACAAGGTTATTTTTATCATGTTGAAGAAAGCCAATATGCTTAGGAGATAAACATGTGAAATGTCTAAGGAGGAAGATGCCATGATATCTGTAGCTTAAAGTTACTCAGAAAAATTATTATAGATGGATGTATATTAATAAAGCAAATATAGGAAAAGTTAATGAATGAAAATATGGCTATTCTGAACTTTTCCCATGCTTAAAATTTTTCATCATAAAAACTTGGAAAATGAACATATGCACATTATTTTGGGGAAAATTTCAACATAAGCATTCATTTCGAGACTGGATTTCCTTTTATGTATTGGCAAGCATCCTTTTCCCAAAGATCCAGAATTTTTTCATTATAATTTAGAATCCTATCCAAAGATGTCCAATGTTACTGTAATTCAGTGATGATTCCTACAACATTATATGGTTATTATCAGCATTTAGGATGCTCTCTGAGAAATAAGTTTGTGTTGTGGGACCTCATACAAAACAAAATGTCCAGAATAGTCTAAAGTAGTTCCCAATAGCTAAAGCCATTAATTCAGAGACAGCAGTAATTGGAAGGGGAAAAAAAGCTTTCCTATGGGGGTATTTCTCATATCATTTTCCCCTAATTCTGCAACAGATTTTTTATTCCAAGACTGGAAATAGTGCGGAATATTTGGGTGCTGACTATACTTATCAGTACCTCCTGGCTCCATTTGCCAGTAATGCAGTTAGGATTTCCAGAGCACATCTTTCTCATTTCTGTTTCTGTGAAGCTACATCTGTTTTCAATAGCACACAATTTCCGTTGTACTATTGACAGATAACAGATAAGATATGGCCTAGGAGACCACAGCTACTGTCTGGAACCAGAATTTTTATTTTAAGCCTGACCCTCTAAAATCATCACTCCATTACCACTTAATCAACAAAATTGGAGTGCTATCCTTCCTTAATGGCAGATCTCAATTTCATCTCTATTTTGCTCTTTTACACTTTATGAGATGAGATAAATCTTGTCTTTGCAAGATTAAAAGGATGCATGATGTTAAAAATAATCTTTATTTTTATCATGCACTTTTTGTTCAAAGCAAGGCTAATGATTAAAGCTCTAGGTTTTCTTAAATAGTTCTATGAAGATTAGATAGCTTTGATTTTCTGAATAAATTTTTTTATGTCCTGCAGGGAAGGTGAATTCAGAGTGTGTTTTATGTTTATTTGGGAATGCAAAGAGAATTATGCCTTAGATCAGGCAAGTATAGTCATAAAGAGTACATTATTTCAAGTTGGAATGCCTGCATTTCAATCCCACTACCCTTCATACTCCCAGTTTTGCTTCGGGCATATTAGTCGGCCTCACTCAATCTTTACCCTTGATCTTTAAAATAGGTATAAAAGCAATCAAACATCCATAGGCAAAGACTGGACCATGATCAAAATTCATACCTTACATGAAAATTAACTCAAATAGATGTGTCTTAAATGTAAAACATAAAACTATAAAACTTCTGGAAAAAAATAGGAGAAAATCTTCAAGACATAGAACTGGGCAAGGAGTTCTTAAATTTGATAGTGAAAGCTGACCCACAAAAAAAGCTAAAGCTGATCCCTTTAGAACTCATCAAAGTTTAAAACTTTTGCTCTGTCTAAGACCAGTTATAAAAAATGAAAGGATAAATTGGGAGAAAATATTTGCAAATCACATTTCTGACAAAGGACTTGTGTCTAGAATATACAAGGAACTTACAAAACATAATATTAAAAAAGGCAAACAATCCAGTTAGAAAATAGGCAAAATGTCTGCACAACATTTCACTGAAAAGGACACACCTATGGCAAATAAGCCATTAGGAGAAATTCGCATTAATACCACAATGAGGGTCCGGTGCCTGTAGCTCAAGTGGCTAAGGCACCAGCACATACACCAGAGCTGGCGGGTTCAAATCCAGCCCAGGTCTCCCAAACAACAATGACAACTACAACCACAAAATAGCTGGGCATTGTGGCGGGTGCCTGTAGTCCCAGCTACTTGGGAGGCTGAGGCAAGAGAATCACTTAAGCCCGGGAGTTGGAGGTTGCTGGGAGCTGTGATGCCACAGCACTGTACTCAAGGTGACAGCATGAGGCTCTGTCTCAAAAAACAAACAACAAAAAAAAACACAATGAGATGTCACTGCACCTATTGTAATGGCTAAGATTTAAACCAGTGATTGTAACAAACACTGACAAGAATGCAGACAAACTTGATCACTCACACACTATTGGGAATGTGAAATGCTACAACACTTTCGAAAATAGTCTGGCAATTCCTTTTAAAATGAAAAATGGTCTTCTTATATGACCCAGCAATTGTACTCTTGGACATGTATCCCAGATAAATGGCACTTATGTTTACACAGAAACTTGTACATGAACATTTATAGCAGCTGTATTGATGATAGCCCCAAACTGGAAATAATCCAATGACCTTCAATGGCGGGGGAAGGGGGGAAGGTATTAAACAATGGATGTGTTACATCCATACCATTGAATACTACTAAACAGTAAAAAGAAACAAGCTATTGATACATATGATAGTTTGGATGAACTTCAAGGAAATGATACTAAATGGAAAAAGCCAACCTAAAAAGTATATAGGCTAAATCCTTCTATATAACATTCACAAAATAACTTAATTATAGAGGTGGATAACAGATTGGTGTCTGCCAGAGATTAGGGATGAGGGGAGGGCATAGATAGGCATATAAAGGAATAGCACAAGGGAGTCACATGGTAATAGCGTGGTGGCAGAGATGGTTATATGAAGCTTCATATGGGATTAAATTGCATAGAGTTATACACATACCATTTAGAATCACCAGCAACTGCACACATAGCTGGTGAAATCTGAATGAGCTCCACAGATTGTACCAACATCTACTTGCTAGTTTTGGTATTATTCTATAGTTATGCAAGATGTTATCATTGGTGGAGTCTGAAAAGCTGCACAGGACCACCCTGTACTTTTTTTTTTTTTTTTTTTTTTTGCAGCTGCCTAGGAATCTATAATTATTTCAAAATGAAAAATATTTTTGAATGTTTTCTAATAACGCCTGCCAACTAGGATTATGCATGAATATTAAGCACAGTATCTCAAGTGTAGTTAGTGCTCATAAAGGTCAGCAAGGGTTTTAGATATTAACTTCTACTGTTGCTACTTAATTGAAAGAGTATGCCTTAGAAGAGTGATTTAAACTCGAATATAAGCTCTGTGAGAGCAATGATCTGGGCTGTTTTGTTCACTGTTGTATCCCTGTGCCAGAACAATATAGCACATATATGGTGCTGAACAGACATGTGAGGAAGGATGGATGAGTGATTTTTGAAACATGCTATGAAGGAGGATATTTGGCAAATGGAGCAAGAGAGAATGCCATGGTAATATCCAGGTAAGACACAGCTAAAATGGCTAAAATGGCAATTTGCCTAGACATCTATGTGAGCAAATGACCATGGGGGTCGGAGGAATGAGCTGAGAAGATTTTGAGGATAAATTTGAGCCTCCTTGCCCTACCCTAAAGTGCATCTGTCTAGAAAAGATAAACGACCTTCATGTCGAGCCCCCTTGGTGGGGCTGCTGGTCCTTACTGTGGACTTATTTTTGTAGGATACCTACACATTTTGTGATGCACATCCAATGAAACTCTCACTCCCCACTTAGCTACGTGGTGACCCTATTCCATTCACCCTTCTATCAGCCAAGAGACTACTGCCACACTCACCTTAGCCATTAGTGTTACAGGTCCAGGAAGACTTACTTGCTCTCTTGAGTTAAAGAACCCATGTAATAGTGTCTGGGCACAGGGTCCCAGAGACTAAGCCAGAGAATTTTTAATGACACTACTCTGTATTAGTCAAATAGTTTCTGCTGGCTGTCACCTAAGCCCCAACAGTGGATCCAGGGACCTCAATTCTTTTACCTCATAATGTGTTTCCTGCTAATTTGAGCATCCTCCTTCCTTTCAAAACTGTAGTCCCACCACTTGCTACTAGCATTCAAAAGATCAGTGCTTGCTGAGTATGTATGAGGTGCCTACACGGGCTGGGAAAATATGAAATATAAAGATCTGTAATATGGAAGGCACCCTTCCTCAGGAAACTTACAATTCCAACCAGCGCAAGCAAAATGGCAAATGCAAGCAACCAGGAGGGAAGTTTGATGTTGTTCCATGTCCACAGGTATGAGGAGGTAGTGGCCTGGTCAGAGAGCACGTCCCACATGCCTGGGAGGAGAATAATTGATGACATAGTGGGTCATTCGCAATATCAAATGCCAAGAGGAAAATGACAGTGCAGTGCTGGACAGAGAAGCAGCCTTTCCTTCTAGCCTTGTTGTAGATGAGCATATGGGCTCATGAAAAATATATAAGATTTGATTTAACTTATTTATTATTAAATATGCATTTACTGAGCATCTAGCACCACTGTGCTAGAAACAATGGAGTAATATAAAATGAAATAGATGTGCTCAGTAGTGGAAAAGAAAGAAATGAGACAAATAATGTAAAAGAATGAACAAGGAAGGAAATGTGGGGACACATGGTGTGAATGGAATGTGGAAGTAGCCAAGCAGTGTTCAGAATGAGTGTGGCCATGTCCCACTTCTGTGACTCAGCTCCATGGCATGAATGACTTCAGCTTCCTCTGGGCCTCTCTTGGGAACAGAGGAAAGATCATGGACTGAGACCAATTCTCATCATCAGCGCATTTTCTACAGAAAATGTTCTAAGTTTGAATTCTGCATCCTTTATTGTTTTCTGCAAGTTTACATACATTGCATTTATAATATTTAATATTTAAATTGGCTTTATATGATATTCATTCATTTCCTAGAAATTCAAAAACTAAAGCCAGCAAATCTGGCATGTGTATTTGTCTGCCTGTATGGAAATTGTGTCTGGATACTATCAGAATCAGGTACTGACGTGGTGCCAATGAACTTTCTAGTATCAGAAATTAAAACATAATAAAGGATCCATCTGTTACATTAATGAAGTCGTGCTGTTTGTATCCAGATGACCATAAATATGAGCAGATATATATTATATCTCAGAATCACTGTGTTAAAAATCGTAATCTATTTTCTCTTTGGAGTTCAAGGTTTCTTACTTCTTTTTTTTTAATTTTTATTAAATCATAGCTGTGTACATAGATATGATCATGGTGCATCATACACTAGTTTCATAAACCGTTTGACACATTTTCATCACACTGGTTGACATAGCCTTCCTGGTGTTTTTTTAGTTATTGTGCTAAGACATTTACATTCTACATTTACTAAGTTTCACATATATCCTTGTAAGATGCACC